>PVKM010002966.1:0-60759 GCA_004027735.1 Carollia perspicillata
TATACAGCCTCTGGGACAACTTCAAGAGGTCCAACATTCACCTCATAGGGATACCACAAGGAGACAAGAAAGAGCAATAAATTGGAACTCCATCTGAAAAAATAGGGAAAGAAAACTTCCCTAATTTGGTAAAGGAAATAGACATTCAAAAGTCCAGGAAGCACAGAGAATCCCAATTATGATGGCTGCAGAAAGGCCAACTCCAAGACACATTATTAAAAGGCCAAAGGTTAAAGATAAAAGGAGATTATTAAAAGCAGGAGAAAAGAACTTAATTACCAGAAGGTTGCCAGATGGGAGGGGGGAAGGGAAGAATGGGTGAAGAGGTGAGGGGATTAAGAACTACAAATAGATAGTTACAGAATAGCCATGGAGATGTAAAGTACAGTATAGGAAATGGAGCAGCCAGAGAACTTATACACATGACCCATGGACATGAACGTGGTGGAGGGATTAGCTGAGGGAGTGGTGCGCACTGGGTGGGGGGGCAAAGGGGAGAAAATCAGGACAACTGTAACAACATAATCAATAAAATACAGATTTAAAAAAGAATATTGGATATGCTGTGAATTATTGGATTTAAAATGTCCAAAATACATAAATATTTTTACAGAAAAAGTGTATTTTTCATCTTTTAATTGAAGTTATTAGGGTGACACTGGTTAACAAAATGTCACAAGTTTCAGGTCCATGATTCCACAGCGCAGCTGCACACTGGCCCTGACTCTGTGGGCGTGTGACACGTGGTTCTCCTTCCCTGCCTATGGGACTGCAGGGTGTCAAGCAGTACCCTGGCCTCTACCTATTAGATGCACGTAGCACTTCCTTAGCTGTGACAATGTAACATATCTCCAGACATTGCCAATTGCCCCCTGGCAGGGGCAAGATCACCCAATGAGAAGCACTGGGAAACTTAGTAGCAACTGTATCGTTGTAATTTTATATTTATTAGAGTAATTATTTGTATACTGTCTTCTCTTTTAAGATGATACCTGTCCCAAGAAAACACACAGTATTTGATTTTTTTCTCACTATAATATTTCCAGCCTCTAAAACACTAACCAGTATATACTAGGCACTAAATAAATAGTTGTTAAGGGACTAAAAGTTTAAACCAATGGACAAACAGCTGCCCTCTCTCAAACCTGAGTTATATATTTTTATGTGCTCCATTATTAGCTCTTCCTGCTTACCCTTCAGCATGCTCATTATACTGTATTATAATTGCTTGTTCCTTGGTCTGTCGCACTTCTTTGTCATCCACCACACTGAGCGTTCCTTAAGGGGAGAGAATGTGTCCAATCCATCCTCATATTGTCACTTCCTCGCACAGTATGTGACAGATAAATACCAAATGAATAAATAACTGGATAGCAGCACTAATAATTACTAAGCAATCAACACAGGGGAGGCATCAAATCAGTTCATTTGTGCTTTACATATCTCATGTCATCTTTATAAGAAATTTGGAAGAATTTGATAGAGCCTCTATTTGCACAGGGTAGGAGACTGAATGTAGAGATTAAGCAGCATGCCTTAGGCATGACATGGTGCAGCTAAAATCTGAACTTTCAGTGTCTGATTCTAAAACCCAAAGCATTACTCTGACTAAATAGAAGGAAATTTCTTGGCTTTGTCTAGGAGACCCAGTGCGTGAGTTAGGCAACAGCAGATTAAGAAAAAACCCTTTGTTGTTTCAAATGAGAGGGGAGAAATATTTTCAAATTATTATCCGGGCCCAAGTAGCTTAAGAAACTAACAAGTCACTCTGTGGAGGAAACAGTGTCTGTCCTGTTACCTAAGTTTTTTGGGCAGCAAAAATTTCATTTGAAAACTGAATATACAATGCATGAATGCTGACAATGGAATGTCAATTTAGTGAAAATTAATTTTTCAGCCAATTTTATCTTCGTTTAGATAACAAAATTCCAGCCATGTGGTATTTTCTTGTGGAATTAATAGTAAGATTTAAATGTAAAAATAGTTTTTTAATCTTAAGGTATTGGTTCTAGAACTATTTCTTCACATTTAGATTTTAATAGCATGATTTTGTAATTTAGTGCTCAATAAACCATTATAAAGCTCATATATTACATTCTGATAATTAATTTTTATTGTTCTCTCATTATTTTATCCACAATTCCATTTTTTCTAGTGACCGATTTTGTGAATTTTTTCTTCACTTTTCCTCCAGCCACTTATTAAAATAATGTGTGTATATATCAGTATATATGTATCAAATATACCAAATTACATATATCAATAGTATAAGAGACTATAAGCATAAAGAAATAAAACCATTTCTATGAGGAATGTATCAGAAGGTACAATTTAAAACATACTCGATTTGATGAACATTGAGAAAAAATATCATAGAACAAAGAAGGCAATATAATAGCAATGTCAATGTCTGAAATTTGGACATCAGCGTTTTTAGAACATCCTCATTTACAAGGGGGTGATCAAAAAACAGAATTTATTTCTAAAAATTGGTAACTAATTCTTACATGTTTAAACTTCAGTCACCTTTAAAGCACTCTCCATTCGATGCTAATATGCCTATCAAGACTTTTTTGAACTTGTTAATTTTGACGCTTTTTAATGCTTTTGCTATTTTTTTGTTTCATCTCCTCCACATTGGCAAAATGTTTCCCTTTGAAGACTTTTTTCATCAGAGGAAACATTAAAAAGTTGCTCAGGGCAAGATCAGGGGAATAGAGAGGGTGGGGCATGGGGTCATGCCATTTTCGGTCAAAAACTGCTGAACACTCAGTGCAATAACCATCATGAACTGGGTAAATGAGCTGAAAGAGTCTTAAAAATTTTTTGCTGAAGCAGAGTGCAGCCTCTAACAATGATGCCAACTGGTGCACTGATACAGATGAGTTCCTAGAACACTCACCTAGTGAGGGAAGCATGTATTACAAGAGCCTGCCCTCCAGAATATAATTTGGGTTTTCGGAGTCCCCTTTCGTACTTTTTACAGAACCCTCACAATAATTCTGGAAGGTAGGTTAGCTAACAATGACTATTTTCCAAGTTGTTGCTGAGAAATATGAAGTTTATATGATTTGAAAGACATTTCCAAATTCGCTGAGGGATTAAATGGACGACCTTGAAGCAATTCACATTCTGAATGTAGCTTCCAACCTAACTGTTTTCTACACCTTTTTTTGCTACTCAATTAGATGATTATATAGATGGTACCTAAGAAAAATGGAAAGATTTAAAGACTTTTAAGATAAAACCATGTCCAAGTTCCAGCAGTAAGATGTAAATGCAAATCATAAGTACGAGATATCTCCTCATATCTGTTAGAATGGCTATCACCGCCACAACACAAATAACAAGTGTTGGAGAGGTTTTGGAGAAAGAGGCCGCACATGCCCAATGTTAGTGGGAATGTAAACTGGTAGAGCCACTATGGAAAACAGTATGGTAGTTCCTCAAAAAACTAAAATGGAGTTACTATATGACCCAGAAACCCCTCTTTGGCTATCTACCCCCCAAATTTAAAAACATTTATTTGTGCAGATATATATGCTCCTATATTCACTGCAGCATTATTTATAATGGCTAAGACATGGAAACAGCCAGCGTGTCCTTTGATAGATGATTGGATAAAGAAATGTGGTACGTACTGGTACTCTTATAGAATGAATTCCTACTTGGCCATAAGGAAAGATGAAATGCTGCCATTTGTGACAATGGATGGATATCGAGAATATCATGATAAGTGAAATAAGTCAGACAGAAAAAGTCAAGAATCATATGATTTTACTCATATGTGGGATATGAAATCAAAGCAACAAATGAACAAACAAGACTAATGAAAAATCGTAGACACAGATGAGAGTATGATGGTTACCAGACGGGTGCAGATGGTGGGAAGTAAAAGGGGTCAAATATATGATGATGGCAGATGTGACTTTTTGCGGTAAGCACACAATGCAATGTACAAATGATGTGTCATAAAATTGTACACTGGAAACCTGTATACTTTTATTAAGCAATGTCACCCTAATAAATTCAGTAAAAAAAGAAAAAAAAACATTTTTGTGCTTTCTTGGTGTTTATTTATGTTCCTTTTTCTTGAAATATAAGCATTCAATTCCATGACTGGTTTTGAAACTACTAAACAACATTTATCCTTAATTTTTACATGGTATAAGTTTGATAATTTTATTCACAAAAATCAATGACCCCACTTAAAAGTAACTCAGACTTTTCACCATAAATGCCTTCATAAAATTAATATTCTTCTAACTGAAAATTATACCTACAAGATAGTACTTGTATCTTTTGCAAGAAGGGACATATTCCTGTTATGATAGTAAAATTTGCTGCAATCTACTCATGGATCTAGTTTTATCTTCTTTTTATTAAGGGATTATCAGCTCAAAACTTTTCATTTGTTTTCATCATCTGGAGCACTGGTTTCCACTTGAATGTGTTCAGAACGTGCTCAAAAGCAAACTCATCTTGAGAGGTTCCTCCTATTAGGAAGTGGTGGTGGTACCATCTAGTAAAAAAATGACAGAATTCATGTAGATTCTAGTCTCTGAATTTCCAAAGAACTTTGTATACCCATTACTCCTTTCGCATGTAATATGGATGTAGGACCCTATAATGGTTAACTCTTTGAGGACTTAATCTTATTTCTTCACAGAAAATATAAGCCAGCAAGGTCAGAAACCTTGTTAATATTTCATCTTAACAAGACTCAGCACTAATGAATATAATTGGTGCGCAGTAAATATTTGTTAAGAAATTAGCTAATTTGACCATAAATTGATTGAACCAAAATGAGCTTAAACTATCCCCACCTAATATCCAAATCAGAATTAAAATGATTAAAGCATGACAATGTTTGCTGGAAATGAGCTGCCATTTCATTCAAATTATTAAAACAAACTTAGTAAATTCAGCTCATTTCCAAATAGGCTGAATTCCAATCAGTGTTAGCAAAACACACAACTTCAGGACATAAGAGAAAGTGTAAGATGGAAAATGAAAGAGTCTGGGACTCCCACGACATCCATTTCCCCCTGACTACGCCTGGCAGCAACAATGGCAGGACGGAATCCCATCCAGGGCAATTCTATTCAAGGAAGAGTGCCCCGCTCACATCCCTTTAGAAGCCTTTGCAAAAATTATGAGAAAAAGCATGTTTGATTTTCTCCTCACCCTCAATTCAAACAGAACACTTCTCTGCCTTTGTTCTCTTTTCTTGTTTGGGAGGAAAATTAGGGGAGAATGTTGACAGAAAAAAATTTTGAAGTCAGGAAAAAATAATTATTGTATCATTCTTTTAAGTTCTCATGTTCCCTTAACTTGTTTACATGCATGCATGTATGTGCACATATATACTACGAGTTTATAATCTATATATAATGATATATATTTGACATACATTATGAAAGTCTAGCTTTGAATACTGAGTTATAGGCTAGAAAGGTGAAAAATATGTAAATCTAATCAAAAGCATTCAAATCCCACAAACATGCCTTTATATTGATGAATTAATATCTAATATGCCAATCTCTATATCCTTTCCTAGTTGAAATATAGAAACAGGTATGAGAAGGCATAGTTCTCAAAACTTGAATTCATCGTGCCCTTAATATATGTCTACTTTCTCATTATATATTGAATAAATTGGTGGGTATTCAAACACTAATGAAAAACAAAATGGCGAAAAATACAGGGTAAGCTTAGATTAGGCAGTCAAATGCATATCACTGGTATATAAGCAGATATAGGTAGACCTGTAGATATAAAAATGTAAATACCTATATATGCTTTGTGGTCTGAGAATAATTACATATGCACAGGTTATATAACTGTTACACATTGAATCAGTTACTTCTAACATCTTGGGAGAAAAATAGAAAATGAAAGCATCGCAAAGGAGACTTCCTTAGTCATGTCTTCACTGGGTATTTGGTTCAAGCCCTTACTTTAGAAATGAAGAAACTGAGCTTGAGGCAGTTTAACCGACTTTCATTTGAAACCTGAAATATAAATCCATTTGTGGGTTCCATTTCTAAGAAGTGAGGAGTCTGGCTGGCAATTCTTTAAATAGTGGAGTTATTTACAGCATCTACTTCACTGAAAGCAATGTCCGTCTGCCTGGCAACTTGTTTTCTAGAGTCATAAGATTTTGCCATCACTAACCCCTGCCTGTAGACTTTGCTTTGTTCCTGCGCCCATTCCTCAAAGGCCCTCGCAAATGCCACTCCTTCTTAGTGATGTCTTCTTTGGTCATCCCAGCTGGAAGTGATCTTTACCTCCTTAGATCTAGTAGAGTAATGATCACATTCTGCCTTGTAATTCAACATGGCTTTGTGAACGTGAATGGATGGAGGCTGGAGTTAAGCAGATAAGGGTTCAAAGCGTGGTTTCGTTGCTAATAAGCAAATAAACTGTGCGCGTGTCAGTCAGCCTCTCTGAGCTCCAGTTATGGATACTCACAACTACTGTCACTATATTTATTGTTACCCTTCCTGCAAAATGGTAATCAAACATATTAATCAGCTAGGGATAAGTTTCAAATCAATATGTCATACATACTCATTAAATGTTTACTGAGTGTGTTCAACATGCCAAAATCTAAACTAGACATTTTTTCAAAAATTTAAAGTCACATGGTAACTGATATCTGTATTTCCCACCTTCCCCAAGCAGAACAGTCACATCTTCAGAAGAGGACGTATAGGTATTATCATACGTTATTTTATGTTCCATTGTGTTACAGTAGGTATTTGATGAATAATTGAAACAACAAATGAATGACTAAATAAATGAGATTGAATAGATTATCACTCTTATTAGAAACTTGATTGGTAAGGGTTCTATATAAACTTTTAAGTAACTTAGGTACTAATTCTGTACAAGAATAAACTGTTTTTGTTGTTAATGATAATCCATCTAAAAATAAAAAATAGACTTGTTTCTCTAGAAGTAATAAATTTATATTTTTCACCAACAAACATACACTTGATTTGATAACATACTGCATATAAAATTTCATTAAACAAAATTAAACTTTTATTAAAATTTCTACATTGAGTGAATGATTCACAACATAAATATATCTGAGTCCTCTGCAGAAACAGCTCAATCAACGGGAGAAAACATGATTTCTACTAAATATATCTGTGGTTTACTTTTCTTGAACCAGCATATCATAACTTCTTTAAGATCATCCCATCAAATAACTACTGATAATAACAAATGTCTGCCACAGCATGGCACAATACTTTGCACACTTAAATGGTGCAACACTTTAACCCTCCAAGTACAAAGCAGTATAGTCAACATAAGCGAATTCATCTTTATGATGGGTTTATTCTCTAAAAGGGTTAATGCTCAAAGGATCCTTTGTTTTTGACAAGTGTAATGTGAGGACTCTCAAAATCCTGATTTATTATTGCTCCTCCCCCACTTTCTTTCCTGGTGTTATTTTTTAAGGGCTTGCGATCCACATTGGATTAAAAAAGACATTTGAGGTCGAGAGCCGTGGAGGTTCAGAGTGGGAGGAAGAAGACTATTTTAAATCTTGTGACAGTGAGGTTTCGTTCACTAAGGAGCTCTCTGTGGGTTTCTGGCATTGTAAGTGTTTTGTCTGCTTGCAAGCGAGCAGCTGATGGATGGGGAAAATGTTCACTGATTTGTAGTGCCTGCACTGCAGCCAACCAGCACTCGAATGATGTGGCACCATCATGAATCTCTCAACTATGCATATTTATATGCAGCTGCTGTACTTCTAAACCTCCAGTGAATACAAAGTACTTGTGTGGCCACCAGTTCACACAATGCCGTCCTGCCGCATGCTCTGATTTAACTACTGTATGGAAGAATAGACTGGGGTGGGGGGGCTCCGTGGGATATAGAAAGGAGAGGTAAGCATGGAGGGAGAAAAGACTCTTGCACAATTCCTTTTTCTTAGAGAGTCAAGAGAATGACATGAATGTGGGAACAAGTAGGGAACATTCTAATAAACGCCTTACGTGCTTGAATCTCAAGTTCTAAAATTGATTAACGGAAACAAAATCCTTTTAAAGATGTTGTTTTCAGTGAGCAAGGCTTTGGGACTATATGATAATGATGTGGTTAAAATATGCTTGGCACCATTGAAATCATCATAGCATTGAGCGGTGTGTATGAGAAAGTCCCTCCCCTGGGTAAAACCACGGCTTCAGTATAGAGAAATAGATGAGCTGTTATACCTGGGGGCTGGGCGAGAGGGGATGAGCAGGGGCGGGCAGGGGGAGGGAAAGAAAAATAAAGAATTCTTAACAGCATTAGAAAGAAAATTCAGGAGAAGTGAAAATATGAGGTTGTTAAAAATACGCAGGTAAAAGAGAATTCACTTTAGACTGGAAATGGAGCAGGAGGAGTGGTTTGGAAACAAGAAAGCTACAGGCGAGGTTTGAGAGCTGAACGCTTAGAGAAACCATGAGGCATATCCTGTAAGTAGGAAGCCGAATTAAAGAAAGAAAAGAAACAAAGAGAAGGCGATTGTCAAACTGAGAATTCTGTCTTTCGAAGAACGTAAATATCTTCACTTGAGATAGAGAAGTACACATTTAGCACTATAGATTCTAAATAGTTTTATAAAATGCCACAATTTTATTAAACTGCAAAGTTTTGAGGTACAATAAATTTGTAAGATTACAGACTTTCAGGCTTGATCGGTAAATGTCATTTTCTCTGAATTTAAAGAGGAAGAATGAAAGTGACAAGAATGGAGTGGGGAAAACTGAAAATTATATACAGCTATCATACAAGAAATTATCCTCATCCATAATGTTCTGAAGGCCAAATTCGGGTAATGTTATCAACAACAATAGTCCCACAGAATGTGTGACAGAAATTCATTTTATTGTCAGATTAAGGCTCAGCTCCAAAATAAGCTGTATCGAAGCAACATCAAATGGAAAGTCAAATTCAATATCTGGGTACGGTTTGATTCCATTATAAAAAATAAGCTTTATGCTTTTCCATGTAGAGTTAAAGCACTAATTCAGCCCAAATTGCAGCTGCTCTTTTGACCAGAACATAAAATGGCCTTCTTCCAAATAAATCTCTGAGTTTTCTAGGCAGGGTGTCAAACCTTATCTCCCATGGGCCTAGAGAAGATGGATTGACTCTTGAAAGTTATAATGCCAGAGCATATTCAATGCTGGTATTATATTCAAGGCATTTGGCCTTTATTAAACATGTCCAGTTTTTTAAAACAATACACAAAACCTCAAAATTGATTAGGAGTTTCTCTCTTCTGGCACAGAAACGCCCTGTAACGCAGTAATATTAGACTCTGGGCTAGCAGTGTACTCCACCCAGTGGCGTGTCAGAGTAAAAATGCCTTCTATAAAGGCTAAGACTGACCTAATTTCCTCTTATTTTTTAGCTTTACAGCAGGAAAACGTTAGACAAATACATGAAATGTAACGTGAACTTACTCTTTATCATAAAATAGGAAAGGCACATTATTTTTTTGGAAAAGTTGGTGCCTTCCAATTTTCAACTGAAAGTAAGTAAACTCTGTAATACAGTTACTATATAAGGTTTATAAATAAGCTACTCATTGTTCACACAGGTGTATACATCATGCACTGAGAGAAGTGACAATTTCTGAGGTCCTATAAGAAAGCACTAACCTGCCATCACTAAAACTGATCAATGAAAAACGCCATTTTCCTGATTGAGAAACCAGACCTGAATGTTAAGCAAACAAACAAGCAAAACAGGCAGCCCAAACCTTTCATGACCGGTCCTAGAATGCGTGGAGACCAGGCTCTTCAGGTTAACCAAATCATTTGGTTTATAGGCCCAGCAAGAACATCTTGCCCAATCCTGTTGAAATACCTAGATTTCCGTTTGCTTATGCCCCTGTCCCGGTTGGTGGAGAACAGGGGAAAAACAATGGAATCTCTCTTTTGTGATGTATCTTTATGATCTAAGATCATTAGACATCAAGGGCTTTGTGACTTGGGGAAAGCGTGTTCTGAGATTAGGTCTCCCCTAGGAAATTACATGTTTAAACTTCTGGTTGTCATTTGCTTCTTACAAAAAAACAGAGCAGAAATAATAATTGAATTAGAGTTTGAATGTCTAATGCTAGGTTGGAATTTTTCCCTATTAAACATGGAAGCATATGAAAACCCATATTTCCACTTCACAGATGAAGAGAATGTTGGAAAAAATTGCTTCAGGCTTTATGTCTAGCCAACGTTTTAGAGTTTGAACAAAAATTGAGATAATGTCAATGAGATAAATGTATGGTAGGGAGCAATTCTGCACAATGTCAAAAGATAAATTATTATTTCAGATCTGCCATTAATCAGTCATTTGACATTAGTCAAGTCACAAAACTTTTAACCCAAAATTTCTTTGCATAATAAAAATGTACCACTAAAATTAGCTTATTTCCATTGCCAAGAAAGTAGATTACTGATTACTGACTTTGTTTACATTTTCAACCTTTGGAGAATCTAGTGAAATTCATGAACATCTTACAGAGAAAAATATTCATATCCATAGATCCACGATGATTTACACATAATTTTAGGATTTTAAGACTCCCCTGAAATTGATTCATAGACTAACATGGAGACCATGATCTTCATGAAAAGAAACCCTGGATAACCATTTATTAATTTGTATATTCAACCAACAGACTAAATAATTTATTTTTGTCCTCAAGTCTCAAACAACGTATCTGACCCAGAGTTTGTACTCACTAAATTTGGGGCATATGAATGGTTTATTAAAGTTGTTTTGAAATTAAAGTTTTGAGATAAGAATTTTAAAATCATAATTTGTTCTGAACAGCTTGAATTAAAATGAAAATTAGACACAAGGAACCACATTAACATTTACTTAACTCAATGACTGTTCAGACTTCCCTGTAGTTCAATCCGACAAAGAGAGGACATCGGACGAAACAGTCATATGTGCGGAAATGTGGAGCAGGTGTCATCTTTACTGAATCGCCCATTGTCATGTTTACTTTTTACATAGTGTAAATATTTCATAATTTTTCCAATAGAAACAAATAACGTATAATTACTCCATCATCACCTCATGGGATAGCAAAGAGTTCTTCTTGTAAAACAGGTAAATAAAGGGCGAGGTAGTATGCCTACGGGCATTGCTCATTAAACAATTGTTTCATGTGCTGCATATGACATCATCTGTGATACCACACTTACAGCAGTGACTCTCGTCAGATACACAGTCTTGTTTATTGCAGCAAAGTAGAAAACCGGATACAAACAAAGCCCATTACAAAGTAGCTCACGATCACACTGGATCCAGACACACTCAGGGCCAAATGATAAATGATGTCCCTCAGGTAAAGTATAATTTTCTCACCATGACCTCCCCAAACCCAAATATTTGTCACTACTCTTTTTTCATTATGTCATGATCATATTGTGTGATTAAAGCACTTTTTCAAAGATTCACCTTAACCAAAGAGACAATGCATTTGTAGAAATGAGTATACTATACATGGAGAGAATTAACCCTGAATAAGTTAACTAATTTTTCCGAGACTGCTTTTTACCCATGCAAAAATGTCCAATGTATTAGTTGTGATTTTCAACTGTCAAGATCAGTGTAAAGTATACAGCAATGTGTGTGCTACAAAGTACATGCTGAATACACAGTAACTGCTACATTACTATTTCCATCATTGCTTTACAATCACAGAGCTTAAGTATGACCACAGCAGGTCTTAGACTCACAAAAATTTTACTTTCCTCTTTCAGTAAAATAAAAAATCTTGAAATTATTTCTCTAATACTTGGTGATTATTATAAATGTGGAACATCTATCAACAAATCTAATGCTTTAAAAATAATCACTGCATGACAAATTTTAGTTCTGAAGTTGCATAAGGGCATATTTAATATCTTCCTGCCCACCTTGTTTGTTTCAATGACAACTGATGGGGTAAAAAAGTCACTATCATGTGGGCCTTTGCAGAGAGCATACTGTTCAAAATAGTTGCTCATGTAAATACTGTTAACAGTGTGTGTGATATTATTTATTATAACTATACTGTTTGTTTTCTAAGAGCCAGGATCTGATGACAATGACATTATCTCAAATCAGTATTTGTGCAAATAAATGTTTACTACTTTTAATTACTGTTTAATATACTAGGGCATTTTTCAAGACTCTGAAATAAATGCAACATTTCTGTTCATGTATTTCGCTGAAAGGTATCTGTTAAATAGCAAAACATTTGTTTTTTAATTGATATTTAAACATTTATGAAGATGGTTACCTCTTAAGTGAAATAATTTTATTGGTTCTCCTTTAGCCTTATTTATAGTAAATAATTGAAATAAAATAAAGGTTGGACATTTCATTTTACTTCAAAATATGGGAAGACATTGAGTTTCTCCTTTGTTTAATATTAACATCTGCTATTGTATGGAGTGAAAATGGACAAAATTTTCTTTACCTTCACTGAATTAAGCTATTTCCATTGCAAAAGAACAATTTGCTGATAATTCTTCCAAAGAATTGCTTTGGAGATTATAAGAATATCAGCAGAGGATGGATTCAGGAGACAGAAACATTATCAGAGGCTATGAACTGACTCACTGATAAACTCCAACGGTGTCCTGCTCCAGGGCAATAATAATTTGGTCATTTCTCAAATGAGTCTAATCCTCCTGTCTTCTGCTTTCAGCCAATAGCACAAGTGAAGACCTCTGAAATGAGGACGGAGGAGGCTGTATGTGTTTATGTACATTACAAAGGGAAATCAAAGGTTATATTCATATCTAAATTGAAAAGCGGTTTGTAGAGAAATTTTCTCTACACGAAGACAGATTTGAACTCCCCCCGAGCCTTGAAGTCCTCTCAGAGTTTCACGTCGCAAGCCTGAGGGAGAGCGTTCCCACCTTGTGGCCCTGTTTTGCCACTGAAACAAAAGACCAACATTTTCAGGCATCCACCTAAGTTATACCAGAATTATTTTGTAAAAATGACTGTCAGTGTGCTATATGCCAACACACAGTATCAGTCTTAGCACTGCCCCTATTTTACAACCAAAGGGGATGATAAACATTTCACCTACCGGCTTACCAGAGAAACCACCATGCACATACGATACAGAAGGTAATATTACCTATTCATTTCCTTGGTGTTTTGTCAGTTGGAATGAGACTTCAGTCTAGCAACTTTGTAAAGTAGGCTCATTTGAAAGTGCGTCTGAAGCCTTAGCAAAACAACTAGAAACTAAGAACAAAGACTTTTCAGAATATTGCCCTACCTGACATAGAGTGATGTTAGTAGTGTTGGAGTCAAGGAAAACTCCAAACTGTTAGAGCTGGGCTTCTAACTAATATTTCTGTTGCTTGAATGAGTTAAATGGTTATTGTTTTGTTGAATGATTTTCAAATAATCTCTATTCATGTTTGTTCTTTGTATTTTCTTTGTCACCCACAGTCTTTACTAAGTGCCCAGAATTTATGGTACAAAAAGTTTTAGGATGATGACGATGATGATGACGACGACGATGGCAGCGGCAACTACAATGAATGAGTTTGTTCAATAGTCACATAGTTTGGTTTATCTATAGGTGTTCATTAAGGTGTTAGTACAGCTTATCTGACTTATTTTGTCTGGGAGGATAAGCACGATAGATTTAAGGAAATTACTATATTTTATCCAGGAGAAAGCCATAATATTGCCTAGTGTCAACCTAAGAATGTTTTAAATCGTTGAATATATATCGTAATCATCAAGTCAAAATGTAAAGAGGTCCAGAAGGGGGACGTTGATCAGTAAAGCACCCTACTAGGTTTGCATGCACCTGGATAATAAATGATGGGGTGAGAAATAAAACCTTACTTAAGGCACACACTTGCACCAAGTGGATTTCAATGCAGTGGTTTCTGGTATAGTTCCAGATCTTCTGCCTTTGGGTTCCAGGCCACATGCTGATATACTGAACCAAAATCCCTGAGATAGGGTCATGCATTTGTATTACAAGCTCTTAAAATGATCCTTGGAACTAAATCTTATGAAATACCGGTGTTTTTAATGTCTAAAGTATTCAATGTTAAGTATTAAATAATAATAATCTAGTTTTGAAATAAAGTATTTCATAATAATGTACACAGGCAATTCTCATACTATTACCTGACATAAAAATTGCACAGGAATTATTTTGAGGTGGGGTGGATCTGTTTTAAAGTCTTTCCAAGGAATTTTATATTGAAGAATCAAGAGGGCCCTATTTGCATGGAGAGCATTTGGTGATTCCAATGCATGCCACAATTCTTTAAATGGAAAAAAGTTTATAAATCATCCATGGAGATGGAAAGAGTCTAACAAGATGACAAGCGGCATTTATGAGAGCCAAGTCTACAAGAGAATGCAACAAGAGAAAACACTGATAACACAATGCTTTAATATGCTACTCTCAGCACAAGTCAGAACAAGTGGACAAGAAATAAGAGACAGAGGATCTAACCAACATGACCAACAGGGTAGATTTTATGGACATATACTGACCTCTATTCTCTACAAATACAGAATACACAC
This sequence comes from Carollia perspicillata, assembly GCA_004027735.1. Lineage (NCBI taxonomy): Eukaryota > Metazoa > Chordata > Mammalia > Chiroptera > Phyllostomidae > Carollia > Carollia perspicillata. The sequence goes on from PVKM010002966.1 coordinate 14,575, forward strand.
TCTTATCTGTTACTCACAAGATGTCCACAAAAATCGATCACATGTTATGTTGCAAAGAACATACTAGTGTCTTCCATAAAATAAAATAATATAATATGTAACACTTTACAGTTATAAAGCAATAAAATAGGAAATTATATATATTTTTAAAAAATAAGGAAGGCCTTTCCATCTGGACATTTAAAAAAAGTTTTTTATTAACTAACTTTAGGTAAAAGGAGAAATTCAAGTTGAAATGATAACATTTCTAAAAATTACAATAAAATACTACATATAGAATAAAAACATCATTTCACGAACCACTTTCAGTAATAACAGAATTAAATGAAGTGAATTAAATTCTCTTCTCGAAAGCACTAGACGTATAACAAAAAACAATAAAGTATCCCAAAGATGGAAATAATAAAGATAAAAGAAGAAAATGTTCACCGAAAAGGAATACAGAAACAGTCCATCTACTTAATGAATTACAATGCCGTTTTCTAGAGAAAACCAACGAGAGAGGAAGCACTAGCGCACTGGCCAAGGGAAGGCAGTGAGGTGGTGAGGCACACGATGCACTCGGCACACGGCCGTGCACAGACACGCTGCTCTGCGGAGCTCGGTTGTACTAAATCTGAAAAACCACGCAGTGTCCCTGGGAAGTGGCTATTACTTAATTGACTCCATACAAATTACGAGTCTTAAAATAAACCATGAAGAGCACCAGACACCAAGGATATCACAGTGGACTTTTACCTACCAGGACACTCACAAAGACATAGAATATCACCCATAATTAATTCAAGATTACAGAATAAAATATTAATAAATAGAATCCAATACTGTGTTAAGAAAACAATGTGCCATGACCAAATGGACTTTATTCCAGGCATGGGAAATCACTTCAATAGTTAGAATTTTACTACGATCACACATTATATCCTAGATCTTGGGGGTGGGGGAGGATCATGATTGTCTCTATAGATGCTTGAAAAGACTTTGACAAAATTGAACACTCTGTAATAATTTTAAAACCACAAGACAATAAAACTGAGGGATAATATATATATGTATATGAACCATGTATACATATATAAACATGCATATGTATATATATGTGTGTGTATATACACACACACAAATATAAATTCCTACATAGGTGTAGTTCAAAAGCCAATATTAAATATATTATTTAATAAGGAAACAGTAGATGCTTATCAACTAAAATTGGGGAAAAGATAAGCATGGCCACTATATATACTACTATTCAAAAATATACTTGAGATATTAGCCAATACAATTAGATAACAAAAAATAATTAGTGGCATAATAATGAAAGAAAAAGTGATACTATCCTTTTGTAGCCCTCCCTAAGTTAATTTGTAAACCTAATGAAATCCCAATAAAAACACTATCAAGCTATTTTATGGGGTTAGACATTTTGATACTAAAGTTCATTTTAACAGTAAACATAAAAGAATAGCCAGAAAAACACTGAAAAAGAAAAATTACAACAGGGACTTAGCCCTATTCGTCTTTAAAATATATTATAAAGCCTCTAAAAGTAAAAGGTGCATGACTGTCACATAAGTAGACAAATAATCCAGAAAAATGGAGTAGAATGTCCAGAAACAGTCTAAAACTTGGCACATGTTAAATGTGACACCTCAAACTATTGCAGTAAAGATAAGCTCTTAACAAAAGGTACTGGAACAACTGAGTAGCAAAACATAGGAAACGACCTAATGCCCAGGCACAGGAAAGCTGATATTGCTACTTCGTGTCAGAGCAACAGAACAGAGTATGATGCCCAGCTGTAGAGAAGAATAAGCAATGTCTCTGTGAAGTTTGGGTTAGAGCGGTTTCCAGGAAAATCTATTAAATGAAGAATGCAAATTGTAAGAGCACCTATGGTAGCTACTTTTCTTGTAAAAACAAAGGGGATATGAGGAAATAAAAATGCATCAGCCCATTTGTGCAAAGAAATACAGAAAGTATAAATCAGAAGCTAAAGAAAGTGGTTAAATACAGGGAATGGGAGAGAAAAGACAGAGGATAAGGGGGAAAATGTGAACCTGGTGCTAACAATGTAGAGGCAGCAATAACTTAAAAAAAAAAGTGTCCCCTATTACAATCGTAGCACTTTCCATAATTCCCCAAAATTGATAAAAAATTAAAATAAAAAAATAGTGAGACTGGAACGTATTAGCTAAGTATTATATATATATATATATGGCCATGGACACAGACAACCACATGGTGAAGGCCGGGGTGGGGGAGGGCAGGGGCTGGGGGGAGGTGAAGAGGGGGAAATGGAGGACATCTGTAATAGTGCCAACAATAAAAAATGAAAAATTAAAGTAACCCAGGATATGAGTTGGCTATACAAGTAACAAATGAACCTAGTTATGTTATAAATGAAAAACATAACCATACTTAATGAGATCGGGAATACAATAATGAACCAGAGTAACTCTGGGAAAAAAACATTTTGAGATATTGTGAGGCAAAAGAACTGTACACATTACTTTACCTTGATTAGTAAATTAGTTTCTCACAGGGGTATGGGTTATTAACTTTGTAACTACTTGATGTGGGTACCAGGATCAAACTAATAAGTAACTATAGTGTAGACAATGAAAGCCAAAATTTTCAGTTAGAGTAAAAAAAAGTTACAGAAAAGGAAAGGCAATTATTAATTAATAATTGTTCATATATTTATAAATATATAGAGGAATAAATATGAATAAATGTCTATGCATGGATTCGTATTCATACATATATTCCCTAGCACCATTTATTCAGAGGGTTTAGAAGCAATAATACCTCCAGAGGAATATGTATACATAGCACCCAGATCTTGGTTTCTAAATACTATTTTCCAATAAAAGGAACCAAATGCCTTGAGCAAGTGATTCATTTCAGAACTTAGCAGGATAAACAGAAGGTGAATCTAGACTTTCTCATGTTGTCAAAAAATAGGAAAATGCTCAAAAAGGATGAGGGCATGTCAAATAGACATGAAACCAGTTGGGAAAAAAATTATTAGTAGCTGAATCTGGAATAATTTGAGCACAATACACACTAGTACTGAATTATATCTCTTAAAATAAAATATACCCATGTGTACGCACTAATATAAATATACCGTATAATGGAATATGCAAACAAATAGGGAAAAAGGCAAATCTCTCATTTAGAAGAATTCCAATTACTAAATGAGGGACATCCAAAAATCACATTAGGCAAATACAATAGGAGTAACTGTTAAAGACAAAATCTACTAATAAATGTTAAAATCTGTAGGCAAAAGATTGATGAGAAGCATGATATTTACTTAGTCTAAAAGCAAATATATATATCCTCCAAGGTATACATTAATTATGAAGGCAAAAATAGTCACCATACATTGGAAAAGCCTGACCAAACCACCTTCAAGTGATGAGTTTGCAGGTCAACATCATTAGAAATAAGATACTGTTGAATGTCATGTATTCCCTCAAATGACACACCAATTAGGCCATATCACTTATTCTTACCCAAAATGCATTACCTCAGTGTGCTCATGAGAAACATCAGACAACCCAAACTGAAGGACATTCTCTAAAATAACTGACCAGTCCTCCTCAAAAGTGTTAAGGTCATAAAAGAAAGGTTAAGACTGAGAAACTATAAAATATTGAGGACAAAGAGACCCAACAGTAAGAGGTACTGTAGAATCAGGAATTCAATATTATAATAATATCCTAGTTTTATATAATTGTGCTGTCATTATATAAGCTGTTCACATTAGGAAAAAGTGAATGAAGGATACACATGTACATTCTGTGTTATTTTTATAACTTCTCTGTAGTTCTAAAATTATTTAAAAATAAATTTTTTTAAAACCTCAGAATTTTAAAATTAGAATTTAATTTTAGCTTGACATTGTGATTTGGATTCTAATCTTAGCTAGTATTGATGTTAGCAGATGTGACTTGAATATGTCACTTAACATCTCTGGGCTTCATTCATTCATTTATTCATTTGATATACATTGATAATCTAATTGAACACAATTACTTTGTCCTCATTGTAATTGAACACAATCACAATATCCTCTGATGATTTCTCTACTTTAAAATTCTACTGTCTAGGGAAAACAGAGGAATACTGTGGAAAAATTATCTATAATCTTAAATATTTAAAATATGATATTCACATTACTCTGGATATTTTATTTAACCTAATCTTGTTTAATTCCTAAATTTGGTGCTCTTTTTTTTCATTACTATCTACTTTGGGGGGAAAAACAAAGCACCAAAGAGTATAAATTCCTGTTTGGAATCATATATCATTTTATTATAGATATATCACTGTTCTAAAAGACTGGATTAATGCTTAGAAATATCAATCAGCCTTTCTCAGAATGCCAACTAAGAAAGGCATAGTAGAAGGTGGTGGGAATACAGAAATGCATAAGAAATCGTCCCTGCTGTAAGGAGCTGACAATTTAGCCTGAGAGCAGACATGTATGTAAATGCATATTTGTAAGTCAATGTGAAAAGCATTGTGATACAGATATGTACCATTCCAGAGAGGAACAATCAACTTTGCCTTGGGGAGTAAGGGAGGATTTTTCAAAGGACATGTCAGAGTATTGGACACTCAGCAAACATTTTTCAGGTAGAAAAGAAGAGAGGGATTTTTCATGATGCAGAATGGTATGAGCAAATATATAAAACTATGAAAAACTAGTGAGTTTCATGCCAATTGGATCATATGCTAAAGAACAATGGCGAAGTCCTTCCTTAAACACTAAGCTCAAATGGAAAGGGCTCAAGAAATGAGCAATTATCTAATTGCTCTCCTCCTTACAATGCTCTTTCTTGTTTTCTTGTTCTTTTTCTTTTATACCAAGGATCTTTCAAAACGAAAAAATGACAAAAAAATCTCCAAATCCCAAATGTATCCTATGAGGGGAGCCTTATCCTGCAAGCAACAAGAAGCAAAAGGCTGCCTTGGCTAGTGTGACTCAGTGGACTGAGCACTGGCCTGTGAACGAAAAGGTCCCTGGTTCAATTCCCAGTCAGGGCACATGCCTGGGTTGCAGGCCAGGTCCCCAGTAGGGGGCACTCAAGAGGCAACCACACATTGATGTTTCTCTCCCTTCTTTTTCCCTCCCTTCCCCTCTCTCTAAAAATTAAATAAATAAAATCTTTTTAAAAAAGAAGCAAAAGGCTTATTCTTGCTTCTCATGGTGAATTTTATTTTATAAACATTCATGAGGAAGGGATCCTCTATATATATACAAGATTCTAGGTAGATATAAGAAATAGTCTTTATCTTTTGTATTTTTTTAAAAAGATACAAGATACATTGATATATTGGTTTAACTATCAACAATAAAATACATGTAATCAACAAACTATGTTTAATACTAAATTTAGCCCAAGGTTTGAAACTCAAAACGTTTTTTGGTAATGAAGCTGTGGTGGCATTCTAAAATAGGCACTCTGAGTTATTGCTTTTGAATAAAGATATAAACTGCCTTATAAACAATTAGGAAAAATTTCAACTCCAGTTTCAAATGATGATGCTTACATACTAAAATCCCCACTTTCCAGGTGGTGTTTTACCAAAGATGTAATTGGTCTTGCCATTAAACACATATAGTTTCAGCTCTAAATATAACTCCCATGTTATTTTTCATTTGCATTTACCACAGTTGCAGTTAGACAGAAGAAGCCTTCAATCGCCAAAAGGCTGGATAAATCATGTAGGAGGTAATGACATTATTTAAATCATGTAGGAGGTAATGACATTATTTTGACCATGATCTAGAAATTTGGCTTTGTTCCATCTAGTTCTCACTGAAATGATTTTTTTTTTGCTTGAAGCAAGTATGATTTCTAAGAAACATAATTTCCCTCCTAATAGCAGAAAAACTACATTGAGCATTTTAATATACAAATATAATATACAAACATGGTATAGCTACAACTGATTTTATAGCTGTTTAATACAACAAATTTTTGTGTTTTCTTCATTAATTTTTTAGGCATCTAAATTTCAAAAACTATATCCTCCAATAATTTTTTGAAACTTAAGTTTCATTACTAATCAGAATATTTATTTTCAATTCATTATTGCTTATATTTTACAGTGGTTATCAGTGGAAGTATATTAAAAGCAATCTCAATTGATTTAAAAACATTTTCTTTACACGAATTTTGGATGTTATTTGTACAGTGAGTTCAAATAATAATTATCTTATTATGTTAACAGTGGTAATTATTGGCATGAAAACAATTTAATAATAATAATTTCTTCAAGGCATAAATGAATACTAGATAACCATATGGAATAATGAAAATGTTGTATCCTTACTTAGTCAAACCATTCTTTAAAAAATCACATACAATTAAAACTGCAACATCTAACTTCGAAGTTTGGTAACTAAACAAAATCAGGTTCTTATTCTTTTCAACATTTAAATACATACTTTCAAGTTTATAGAAGTTGACCCTGAAGAGAATTTCTGAAATTTTAAAAGCAATGCTTTTGCTCAAGAAATGACTGTGGAAGCCCAATGCATGGCTTATGCACAGAGGTCTTCTTGGAGATCCAGTGTTGTTTTCTCTCCCGTCAATTGTTATGGTCATAGTTGAAAGAATGAAATAGTTCTGAATAGTTCAGTTATTTCAGTAAGGCAAGCTAAGAAACATCAAATTCTATATCGTATGCCCTGCCTTGTAGAATGCCATCACTTTTCTCTTTCAACCTTACTCTTTACCCATTTCTATATGCCACCTAAACCCTTTCAAAATCTCTGCAAAATTTCTGTTGAGCCATGGTAGATGCCTATGTATTGTAATTTACAAAACACCACCAAAAATTTCTCCTCACAGAAATTCCTCCAAAATCAAATTGCTATTAATAATCATTTACTTCAGTAATCAGTTAATAGTCAAATTTTAGGGGAAGAGAAAGAACACTTTAGGCAACAGGGTCATAAGAGACCATGAAAAGTAGAGAAGTGATCTTAATTTCTGAAAGAAAGTTCAGGCAAGAAGGAAAGTATACATAGCATAATTGAGGCAATGAAAAAAAAGAGTAGTTGGAAAATTGCTGCGACACTCTAGCTGCAACGTGCAGTATGAACCAGCACAGCAAAAATTTATCTTGTAAATAACCTTAAACCTGTGTGAATAGAAATTTAATTTCCTGATGAGACACAGAGGGCTGTTATGAGAATGCAGTGGCAGCAGGTAGTGACAGATGATTCTGATTGCTTATTACATGGGATGGATAGCATACAGATGTTCTGAGAAACTGCTGGATCAACAGAAGAATGCATTCCATTAGCCTCTTGTGTGTGTGTGTGTGTGTGTGTGTGTGTGTATGTGTGCGTGTGTGTTTAATCAAGCAATGCCCATACATACTCTGTCCAAGGCCCTCTGCTGTGTGTTTGTCTGTTTTACTGTACTTAAGAATTCTGGGCATCCTTCGTTGTACTTCAGTCCTCTAGTTTCTGAAACCTGGTTGCATTAATACACTCTACCACTCTACCACCAAATCATTTCCTTTTCCAAAGCATCCATTCATTTCCTAAAAAAGCAACAACAACAAAAAAAAAAAACAAAAAAAGTACCTTCCTTTCAGTTGATTTGTTTCTTATTTGTGTATCTAGTTAGGTCTTGGAAGCAAAAAGAAAAAAAATCACATCATCAGGGCTAATATTTTTGTAAAAGTGAGAGAATGGATCACTGATGCTTTGAGTATCATCCCAGACCAAAAATAAAAACAAATTTTAAAAAATTTTTAAAGAAATCCTTAGGTTCTAGACAAGCATAGATTAGCTCCCTGTTATAGCTCCTCATCTAAAAAGGTCTCTTCTGTTCTTTAAATGGAGTTGTTGGACTTTGTGGAAAGAAATTAGATTAGTGAAAATAAGATTTTCCATACTGGAAACTTACTAATTTTTTAAAACATAAATAGATCAAAGTATAAATATAAAAAGATATTTTTAAGCAAGGCAAGATACACTAACAAAGCAAGATACATCTTAACGAAAAATCTGTTAACTCTACGTGGAACTCTTATATTGGAACATCTGAATTAAGCTCAAGGGTTATTCTAAATGTATATATTCAGATCTGTACACAAAAGATAATAATTAAGCCAAACACTGATTTCCTTTCCAAACTTTAAAAACCATACCAGGTTTCATCTGGTGTTCTTTTCCCTTAATTTACTAAACAACAGAATTAACGTCAGAAGGAGAAAGAAGATAATTGTGATCGCCATTCAGCCTTTTGATGGTAATCAAAATAACCACTTACTTCAGAAAAGAAAACCAAGGGAAAGCAACAATGGATGCCAGAAAGAAACAGGAGAGTTGAGATTGTATATTTCATCATCTCCCAACTGAAGTACTGGGACTATATGAAACTTGGATTTAAATTAATTACTTTTTCTTATGTGAACTTATACTGTGAGAAGTGAAGCGCATGCTTTGAAGTTTTACCCGGGTTTAATTAATGTGCTTATGGTTCCTTGAAGAAACATTTCAAAAGAAAATATAAATGAAAGATAAGACTGGTATACCCTCCAGTTAATGTTGATTAAAATAAATAAAGCAGAAAACATTCACCATGTTCAAGTGTTCTCAGAAATCTGCTGCTTTGTTCTCTGCTTTGACCTCCATTTATAGCAAGACATTGGAAACTCAGTTGCTGGTTTCTTTCAATGACTTCATGTTCGCAAAGAGTAACATCTCAAAAAAATTAAATCCTTCCTTGTCCTTTTTATTCACATTCACTCCCAGATCCAGATTAAGTTCAATGCATCTTCATTTAATTAAAATAATTGTTATTAACTTTTATTTAATAAATATTATGAAATCAGTTCTGTTATTATAACCAATTTACAGATAAGAAAAATAGGGAAAGCAATTATCCCAAGATTTGATAACTAGTAATTGGCAGAGGTGGGATTTGAACTAAGGCAATCTGATTCAAGTACCTATTCTTTCAACAACATTCTAAAGGTAGGACAAGCCCAGTATAGTCCTGGAGAGGTACTAGTAGCAGCTTCTAGTATTACTATTTTTTTTTTAATTTTCTAATGTTGAAAACTGTTAGGTCCAACTATATTCAAGTTATTTCTATTTTGGAGAGGAAGGGAAAGATCATGGATTTTAAATCTATGTCAGTGATATAAAGTGAAATAATCCACTCACTCCTAAGCGTATATTTATTAGTAACTAAACTAATTGATTTTGATTAAATCTTCTTGATGATGAGTTAAGAAATTTGCTGGTGATAAATTGGCATATAGAGAGCCAAAGGCAACACCCATGGATGGAAAAATCGTAATACTTATGAACTGAAGGGCTTAGAAATTATCGTTAAATCAAGAGGGAAAATGCTTTTAGGGATAGAAATTTGCTCCATTTGCTACACTAATTAAAAGGTGTTCCAACATAGAGGCTATATTAGTTCATTATGGCACTGTATTTTTGTGTGTATCCTCTTTAAACAACATTTCTTAATCATTGAAAGTAAAAAATGTATATAGAGCTTCATTTGACTTTATAAGTGGCAAAAACACAATTTCTCATTTTTATAGATGTATGATTTGTATTTACAATATCCAAATTGTCCCAATAAATAACATGTATTTCCATACAATTATTCTTTCACAGACAAAATATTTCCTTTTGACTACAATACAAGGAGGCCAAAAGTAAGTTGGATATGGTTTTTACATCTCAGTGATTAATTGGTTTTTAAAGGGCAGTATAAACTAAATTATTAAATCCTTGGTGATAGTCTTCATTCTTTCCTGGACCAAATATAGCCATGATTATAATTTTCCACACACATTGATCATCAGAATTGTCCATTTCTTTGGCTGATAACATTATAAAATAAGAGTCAGAGTCATTTCTCCAATTACTCCAATAAGTTTTAACCTGATGTTATTACTTTGCAAAGTAACTGAATCGTTGAAAGATAAGAGCTCCAGAAGTAGTTTTAAGTGTCTTTCAGTCTTGAAGAAAATGGAGCTGTGTTGAGAAGGGGAAAACCAGTTAAAGATAAAAACAGGTAATTTTTTAGGATCATTCATTCATTTCTTCATTCAACGTGTTATTTGTTGAGCATATATCATTTCATTATATGTCAGTTCCTGTTACTCAATAGAAATAGAAGTCCTGGATGTGTTATGAAAGGTAGCTTTCATACACAATATCAATTAATGGTTGAGTTAACTTTAGTTATCTTTCCAACAGGTTTGTATGGCATTTAAAAATATGTTTTTCATTAAAAAAAGTTGTTTAAAGAAATTTTGCTGGCTTGAATCTGATTTTTTTCTTTTGAGTAAGACACACAATAAACTCAAACTAAACAAACAAAACTCCTGCTAGCTGGTTAACCTAATTTTCATGAGTATAGAGATACTCACAAATATGCTGTTAAAAAATGTACAAAAATATGAATCCATTAATGAAAGGCAGTTAGCTCACTACCCACTCCAATTGCCTATTGATTTTTATTATTCAGAGAAATGATAGGTATTACTATGGTAGGTTTATAGATATATCATACCCTTATGCATCTGTTCCTTTCTTGAATCAGTTACCTGATACCTAGCACCTATCAGAGACTAGAGGAACAACATAGGATGAAAGGTATATCTGTTAATTTTGCAAAATTTCCTTTTAAAAGACTATTTTATAATCAAAGCAATGCAAAACAATGGTATAATTAACATCCCTTTAATAATTTATGGCTTGAATTTTAATAATTTTTTAACACAACTAAAATGACAAATTAGTCATACATCAGAATCGAATGTTATTTTCTATCAGTGGGTGTTGGGCCTGCAATGAATGAGGAATAAACAATTCTGACAAGACAGGAGGATAGCCTTCCTCACATGGCAATTTCCTCAGTGGGCTTGTGATTCATTGTGGTTCATATTGGCCAGAATTGGTATTGAGTTCTCTACAAGCTAACATTTATTCCAAACAAGACAAGGAAGAAATCAAGGGAATAATAGATATATCTTCTCCTTTCAAAACAAAACGTATTGAATAAATTATATTCATAACTATAATTATAGTAAAGCAGCTATTACAGACATCAAGTTCTGTGCAATTAAAACATGTTATAATTGGTTAGAAAATATGTACTTTATCAGTTCATAATTAATCTAGACAAAAGGAAAACGTATTAATCTCTGTTATTCATCATAGTTAAATATTAATTCATTTTATAACAACTTTATTAAAGCAAACAAACATAGAATTGCAAGAAAAGAGAAATAAGGACTAATGAAAGAGTACTATGACATCTTTAAGAGGGAATTGCTTAAATATCACAGCAAGAAGAATAGGTGTTAACTAAGGAGTAAAAAAGCCCCAAAAAGCCTCTAGTGAAATATTCAATGTGTGACTCATGAGGAAATGGCTATAACATTAACATATTTAGACAAGGATACCTAAGTGGAGGAACTTTAAAAATAACCTGGACTGATTCTGCAGTTTCCTTCCTGATCTTTACCTATTTCTGATGAACTCAATGTAAATAAACATCTGCTTTTTAAAAATCAGGTTCTTCCTCCAAGATGATTCCTTTCTGCTGTCCTCAAATACAAGTGTGAACCTGACCTTCTCCATAGTCAAGATCAGAATAACTCCATCCATTTTCATGGGTCAAGTAAAGGCCAATTGCTGCAAGGTGGCATCCTGAGTTAAAGAGGACAACACTTGGATGTCAATTGTATTTCTTGCAAAGCCAGGGACATAATATGACAAACTAGTACTTTTAAAAAGTCCATATTAGTTCATGTACTCAGAGGCCTTCAGGCACAGCCCATATTTAAAGGTATTCAATACGAAGGATTAAATTATGGGGCGGGGGAGCATTATAGAAAGTTGATCTTCTCTTTCTATTAGATGCAAACACATCTAATTAAGCAGAAGCACAGCAGTGGAATTTTGTAGTGTCCATAACATGTTCGCATTGTGAACAGGCCACACATGAATTCATGTGAGAGGGAATCCTACTGCCAGCTGGTGTCAGGAATGGAATCAATATTGGGCATTGTATAGTTGTCAAAAATAATAGCAAGCATCATTGACCTTGACCAAATTTGAACTAGTTATTTAAACACAAAAATAATAGAAAGGTATAGTACTATGTTTAAGGGGCTATAAGGCTTTCAAACTATAAACTCCAAGAAACTTTAAAAATAAATTGTTTGTTATTTATTATTGATAAATGTCCAGATTATACAGGAATTTTCTAGTGAATTAATACAAAGAAGATCAGTTTTGTTTAAAAAATATTTTGGAAATTTTTAGTAAGCCACTTTTCATCAAAGACCTCCTATATTGGGTAACACTCTTTGTAAGAACATTGTAATGAGTTGTAATGAAAGACAGATTTAGAGTCAGGGAAAAACTCCCAGTACAAGGTAGTACAGTACCTCAGTCTTTACTAGCTATAGTATACTAATAATTTCAGTCTTTGGGACGGAAGAGTATGCTATCTTCTCCAGCCTAGAATTAATGTGTGCATATGTGAAAGGGCATTGGAGACTACATTTTAGCATATTAATATTATTTATTTTATTTACAGCAAGTATCAATAATACCTGAATAACAATTCCAGACTATTGATATAGCCAATGTAGTAACTATATTCATTAGCACTTGGAGGGCATGCTCAATAACTCAACAAATGACCCAACAGGTGAAAAGGCTAATACCCCTAAATAACTTTAAAAATTTTCCTACTATCATTGTAGGCACTAGATTTATATTTTAAAATTATGTAAACAAGGCAACTGGAAACAACCCAAAATCATAGAATGGATAAAAAATTATGCTCTATTCACAGAAAGAGATACCACATAACAATAAAAAAGAACCTACTAATATATGTAACGTGGCGGAATGCTGTGGAAAAAATATTGAGTAACATAAACGAGACAAAAATTCATACATGTGTGATTCTGTTTATATGAAATAAAAAACTGGTAAACCTAATCTATGGTGATAGATACCAGTAGGGCAGAGACAGTCTTCTGGTGTGCTATGATTTCTATATCCTGATGTGAGAGATGACTATATGTATCTATGCATATGATCACACACATGTACTGACATATAAAATATTCTTCCAGTTGTATGCCTAAGAATCATGTAAGGCATACAGGACTAGAAGGAAGATCTGTATTCAAAGCCAACTAGTGTCATTATAAGGAGAGAAAGGCCATTTCCCACCACCCCCTCTAAATCACCATTTTCTTCTGCATAAATTTAGGGGATTAAAGAACATTCAATGATTACGGCTCTAAAAAGCAATGAATCAAATATCTGAGTGCTAGAAAAGTGATTTTGAATCAAATTCTTCAGTGTTCATCAAGATATTTTGAATCATAGTATCCGGCATTACACAAAACTTAATTGAAATAAAACGTATTATAAAAGGTATTTTATACCTATATCTTCATTTGTTTTAACTTTTAGTGCAACCAACAGATGGTAGAAATCTAAATTTTAAAACAGTTACCAACAATTGGTCTATGGTATATTTCAAGTTTTTTATAAAAGCATATGACATGGACAAAATGTGAATTTTAAAGTAAAGATATGCTGTCATCTAGTGGGAGGCACCTGCTTCTTAACAGGGAAACACTCTGGGAAGGATTCTGACTTACTTGCTTCTGTGGGATGCCACGACAGAGCACCATTTGGGAGCACTGGATGGTTATCTGCGGTCACAGTGAAAAATTGCTCTGTCTCTCCAATTCTTGCACCTCTTTGGTTACAATAACATGTATGTTAATCAAAAAAAGCTAGTGAACTTTCTTAACTGACAGATTCTTTCCCCCTATGTCTTATGTCACGGATCTTAATATTTTAAGCCACTAATGTTCAAAGAAATGCAATCATTTCCATACATATTACCATTTTTTTCTAGAAAAAATTGCTTATGATCAAAAGTGTTTTATTGGTCACTGGCTATTGCTCAACTTGGAACTTTATTTAAATGGACTGAGCAAAAAGGAAAAAGGACTCATGGACATGGACAACAGCATGATGATTGCTCGGGGGAGGAGGTCTAAGGGTACAAAACAGCAATGGAAAAAATACAATACAGATTAAATAAAAAAGTATGTGGTTCAAGTATTGAAAGTACCTTCCATACAAAGGGCTTGTATCTCCCACTATTGTCTGCCTGTGGCTGACTTTAATATTATTAGTACCCTGTTTCTTCGATTGTTAGTGAAAAAAGCATTTAAGTCAGAAGTTTCTATTTAATGTTCCTCATACTCTCAAGGTCAAGACTACTAAATACATAATTCCACAGATAACAGCATGGTCTAGAAGTACCATTACAGAGGTTCAAATCCTGATAGCACTTCCTAGCCCTGGAACTCTGGAAAAATTACTTAAGCACTGTGAGCCTTCTATCTATACAATGGGGATAGTTATGACCTTTGATGGTAATTTAAATAGTTGAGATGAGATATTATGTGAAGCTTTTTCCACAGGATCTGAAGCACTGCATCAATGACTGGTCACATACAACACTTTCAAGACAGGAGTCAATCCCTTGAATATATGTTGTAGACGGAATAAGTAAAGGGTTCTACCAGCATACTTGTAACCAATGAGTAAGGTTTCTAATTACTTCCAAGGTCAAATTTTTGGAATTTTTTAGTAATACTCTTAGAAAAGCAAATTATTATTGAAATACTAATGGATTGATTATAATAAATCTCTGAGCTTACACAGGGTAAAAGCTCTTTAATTCCCTGGTCCAACATCACCTTCCACTTCTTCCTTTAACTATCAACATGCCTTTCTAAAAGAGTTTTAGAAAAACTTGGCTATTCTTAGCTGCAAAGAAAAGAAGTATATTCAAGCCCAAAGAAATCTGGTCAAGAAAAAATATTGATGAGAGTAGATTATCATTATTGAGTATGCAGGTATCTCCAAGTAAAATGTATGAATTTTTTTAAAGGCTCGTTTTCCCCAAATATAGGTACATTATCATTTCTTCTAATCCAAAACACAAAAAGCATTTTACCAGTATTCCCTATTTTTACCAACATACCAATGTACTTATATCTTATTCTTAACATTTTTCTTATCATTAGGCAAAGAAAACATGAAAACCTCTTACACACAAACACAGCAACAACACATGCACACACCATCTTGTGAACATACACACACACACACATTCTTCAGCTATAGATGAGTCATTTTGCATGCTCTCAGGGATTATGTAATGTAAATGGCATAGAGGCACAGATTGCATAGAGGGGATTCACACAACTGAAAAACAGCTTTTATAAACCTGCTATAAGTTTGGGTCTGCTTGTAATTTCCAATACTTTAATGGCTCTGCTACCACCTAAACAGAAATTATCCCAGGTACTCATAAGTATTAATTCCCTTCATCTAGTAAGCCTAGTAATGATGCTTCCAATCCAATTTAAAAACCATTAAAAGGTAGTGACTTTTAAACCCATTATAATTCAGCTCATTTCTGTAAAATTTAGTTAGAAGCAAGCAGCTGTTCATTTGCACATCTGTAAATTGCATTTAATTGCACTTTTCTCAAGTGAGAAAAGAGAAGCTGATTCTATCTGCAATGCAATTTGTATATCTGACCACACAAATGCTACTAAACACCTGTGCTTTATATTTAATTTTACTTTGGGTTACATAATCTCATCTTGCTATTAATCTAGAATTTTCTGTAATCTAAATACTGCAAGTTTGATCTTGAGTGGGCTTTAAGATGGGAATGGAAACTGTAAGACATTTGATTACTAATAAGTTATTTACTTATGCAAAATGAGAACAAACTTCATAGGTAGACATGGACAATTTTGAAAGTAAAAATATGCAAACTATCCCATTCCTATTTAATTATTTGAGTATTGAAAATGAAGAGAAATTTCAAATATGAAGTAGCCTGATAGCCTAGATTTATCTAAGACTTACTTATTCAATAAATCAGTCTTTGTCTTACATCAGGCATTTTGAGTTACAGATTACCAGAGTCGATTACCACTGCCATCTAGTAACAAACAGCCATTTCCAAATTAATTTGTTGGCATCAAAGTATGTCAGTAGAAAAATGTTATGATTCTATAAATATTCTGAATGAATTATTATTTTGTTTCACCTGCCAAAATTATAGTATCCTTATCGATTTATTTCCTGACAGTGGAAGAAGCTTTAGATGCAGCTAAGTAACACTTGAGTAGGAATTTTCTGTGCATAAAAAATTTGTCAATGCCAAGCTACCTAAATGTATCTAAAATTGGCTTTTGACCAAACCAAAAGTCTCTTTAGAGGATATTTATAATTGGCCTCTAGGAATAGAGAGGAAAGAACATGTGATCAGGTTAAAATCCCACACAATAGCAATAGCAATATATAAACAATTCCCAAAAATTGCTCCACTGGCAGAAAATAGACATCTAAATCATTATGCTTCATAAAGAGTATAATACAAAAATTTTAAGTGGAATGCTTTTCATTTGCACATGACATCTCAAGTAGAATTATAATAAAGTTAACCCCACACATTTAATTTCAGGGCACTTGTTCCTATCATTGTTTTAAATATTTGTGACATGCAATGTACATTGATATATACTATTTTCGATACAAGTAGAATACGCATGTTCTACAATTTTTAGCAACTCAACCTCTCATGCCCAACTGTCGCATTCTTTGGGAAAGTACCCAGGTTCAGAGAAGTATAAAACCAATTATCTTTGCTAAGGCTGAGTAAGCTTGGTTATTAAGTTGGCTTGTCCAACTGATTGAGCTGACCTACCCAAATTGTGATTTTTTTTAAAAAAAGTCACTAAACAGAGAAGAACACTGCCTCTGCCAAAGAAACCCCAATCACAGAGCCTCCAGTGAACAACGAGAATGGGTATGCTCTGCTGCAACCCTATAAAAATTCCTGAGATTAGATACAGGGCTCTGAAGCAAGTGTAGAAGGCTTAAATTTGGGAAATGATGACATGGCCCTAGAACACCGTAGGCCGTACAGACGGGCCCCAAACCACCCCTTTGCCACCACTTTCTCCACACTTCTTAAGTGAAGAGTAAATGAAGGACGTCTCAGAGCCCACTGTCCACCTTTCCAGACTTCTGTTTATGTGTGAATAGCAAGTTGTAATTAGTTGCTATAAAAATGCACCATGTCATTAATCTCAATCTTATTTTCCATTTTAGTTTTTGAACTGAAATCCATAGCCAGTCCTTCTATTTCTCACTTTTATACAAACACTCAAGAAATACAATTACTCCTTGCAAAATGTCTGTAAATAGTAAAGCAGTCGATCATCACTGAAGAGAAAAAAAATCTGAAGTATTTTCAGGCAACCCCTCCATGACACATGTTGAACTCTTATGCTAATGGCACAAAGGGAAAGGAAGGTAATGCTTAGTCTCATGGTATCTTTTAAAGAGAGCTGGTATGTAATATTTCAATGATAGCAAGGTGGAAGCAATTATGAACTTAGTAAATATTAGTAATTTTAAAGAAAATAATGGCATTCCAGATTTTCTGTAAACTACTGTATCTTTAAAACCAATAATAATCACATATTTATAATACTTTCATAAGCATGTAAATGACCACTAAATTATGCTGAATATTTAATCCTTTAAATTATTCAAATCTTCAGATTTGATGTAATCATTTATATTGATTCGTATATAGGTTAGCTTTCAATAGGAAGGTAAAAAATTTTGTTTATACAGAATAATGCAGAATAATAATAAACTTAGAGTCTATTACTACACGTTCCACCCATAATGCCACAAGACAGAGATCTCAGGAGGTGCTCGGTCCACAAGCATACCTGACCACATCCACAGGAGAGAACCCAGAGGTTTTTTTAGAGAAGATACTGAGCACCAAAAATAAGGTCTTTTGCTGATGTTGAATTTGAAAGAATATACAGCTAGACATAAATCACCATTGTTTAAATAAACAAAGGTCAGATCACTTATAAAATAAACACTACCATGTTTAAAAACTATATCAAATAGCAATATTTGCTTTATGATA
This sequence comes from Carollia perspicillata, assembly GCA_004027735.1. NCBI lineage: Eukaryota > Metazoa > Chordata > Mammalia > Chiroptera > Phyllostomidae > Carollia > Carollia perspicillata. The sequence continues at coordinate 32,664 of PVKM010002966.1, forward strand.
ATTTGAAAAATTTAACCAGTATTGAGTAAAAAAATGCAACAAGTGTAATTCAAATGTTCTTTTATATAAAGACTTGGAATCAGAGAACATGGTTCTTTTATTTGATATTAATTATATTTAAATCATAGCAGCCATTTAAAAATAATTGGTTACTTAATTTATAGTTACATGTTGGCTGCTTGAAAATATGACAGTTGTTCATCTCATAAAAAAGAACAAAACATTAGTTACTTCTAGGGGAAATATCTTACAAATGCATTACAGATTTTAATTCATTTCTTAATGTTCAAGATTTGTTGTAGTAATGAAATGACAAAATACTACTATCAGCAATTTACATGAAAAGGATCTCCTTTTATTTTAGCACACACTTTCTCCCAAAAAACAAAGATTGGTGTCTCACGTTCTTCTCTACTTCTGTTCCTGCAAACCCACGATCATCCCACATAGGCTAATCTTGTATGGCAGAGGTCACTGAAGTTGTGCCAAAATTCAATAATTATGTTCAATCTAATGTAACCATACATTTATCTCATTGCTGGAATTTAGACCATTAACAACAAAACATTTCATTTAAATAATAAACACTCATCAAAAATGCCCTGATGTAAACATTTCCCACATTTTAAAATTTGTGGATAAAATACTGCAGTTATAATGCTTTCTTATCAATATAGAATTAAAGTTGATAGTTATTTAAAATCTCTTTTAATTAGGAAAAAAATAATTTTATGTGCCTGTTGCATAACTGCAACAAACAAAAACCTTGTCACACCTAAAACCGTGAAGGCCCATAATCTAAATTGACAACTACGAATAAATTTCACTTTTTCTGAAGAGTGCCAAAGTTTCCACATTGTAAAGTTGGAGTAGGTTTTAATATTTACGAAAGGATGGGAAAAATGAAGAAGGAAGTAAATTCTTCAAGCCGTTCTTCGCAAATAGTAAAAATTTAACAAACATGGAATTTTTTTAAAGAAATTATACTCAGCATACTGTTTTTAAACTGTTAACTCAATGAACAAAATATTTTCAGTGTTTTACATTTATGGTCCCAGGGAAAATTAGCTAATTATTTTGCAAAAAAACCCTACTCTATTGAAATACTCAATTATAACCCATAGCTATAACAAAAGGAGGTAAATTTCTTAACTTTTTCAGTAAAGAGTATAATGTAAATTTTTCTCGATACTTTCTTGTTCCTACCTCAACTTAAATATATTTGTCAGGAATTGTGAACAATTAAGTGTCTTCTGAACTCACAGACAAACATATCTGTATACTCTGAAAGTTCTGTATTTTATGGCATTTACTTTGCTAAAGTCTCTAATTAACCAAAATAAATAAGTAAAACAAAATTTTCAGTTGAAGCATCATCTCTCAGCATATTTTAGAAATATGCTGCCAATTTCAAATAAGTAAAATAATTGATTAAAAATTAAAATGAGAAAATATGTACATGGGAGCTAAGATTAAAATAAAAACAGAATGCAATAATAATTTGTAAGCAAAACTCATGCTGAATAAGAGAAGCGATCTTATGTTTCTTGCACCTGTTTGATAACAGTAACTGATAAAATGTTCCCGTTTTTATCCAAATTTTGAAGTATCTACCTTATATGTTAAATGAGAATTCAACTGTGAACTCACCTAGGTGTATAAAACTTATCCAGGTAAATGTTGGTAAGGAACAGATATGTATTTGTTTTTTCCCTAATCTATAACATCTATGTATTTTACTGCTGACTGTTATGATCATTTCAAATTTTCCATGCCTCAATGCAACTAATGGCAAGGTATATACAGTATCATAATTCAGATCACAGGGACACCAAAAATATTTATACATATTTTATAGATACATAAATTATATACATGTGCAAATTGATCTGAAGGAAGTCAAGATGCATTTTCTATTGCTAAAATTTGTCTAAAGTTAATTATCACTTTTTCCTTTGACCCAAATTAACAGCACTTGACACTGTGTAATGATAAAGGGAAGATAAACATAGTGATAAATATATGATAAACATACCTACTAATACAGTTATAATTCACCTTACTTTGAAAGAGAATAAATCAATCAGGTTTACTTCAATATTTTAAAGGGAGTATATTTATTTTAAAATAAAAATATTCAATCTAGATTACTACTAACTAAAATATAAGGGAAAGTAATATTTAGAATAGTGATAATAAGGTTTCTTAAGAACAATAACAGTGTAACCGAGATTCTACTTTTCTGCTTTTAAATACACCACAGCGTATCTATTTTTTAATGTCTAAAGATGCTGCTAAAAATGGCTATACAAAACCTGAGGTTGCTAATATCTGATTAGTATAATATTTAATGGCAACTTGTGAGCTTAACTCTTAAAATACTGAAGTATAAAACAGCTTACCAACTTACATGACACAATTCAGTTAAAATAAAATGAACAACTTTTTCAAAATTGTATTTAAGTGAATTTGAGCTTCAGAATTTCTTTCATAAAAATCATCTTTTTATAGCAAAACAGCAATTAAATACAATTATTTAAAGTTATTCAGTCATGTTTATATAACAAACATTTCCCTTAAAACATTTGTTAGAAATAATATCAAGGTGTTAATAAAATTTTATAATTATATAATAATGTTAATTATTTAGAATCCCAAACACCATATTTGACATATACAAAAATCCCAGTTAAAAATGTTAAGTTTAATTGTTCACACAAAACTTCTAGAAAACTTCATTACTTACAGTTCACTGAGTATTACTTACAGAGATTAACAGTTTTAAGAATTCATCTGTTATTTATCCTGAAGTGTTTGAAATAACCCTTTCATACTGTATACGTCTCAATGAGATGAACATCCCTACTCTGTTCTGCTGAGAAAAACAAAAAAATCAGTAAATCTTCTTCTTTAAGATTGTTCTTGTTCTGACGTACTTGAGGTGACCACAAGCAGGAATTCATAATGATAAAAGCTACAATACGAGGAACGTTTTTTTTTAAATGCTTGGCTTTTTTTTTAATGCGTGTTTCATATTTACTGTATAAAGTCATTTTGACATGCCTACACAACTGGTTGTGGCAGTTTTCAGACATGATTTCTAATAAAAAAAAAAAATTGCCCCAGGTTCTTTAGAGAAAGCTTGCCGCTGGGAAGTTGATTTTGGCCAAGTGCCAAAATCATGTGCAAAGGGGCCTCATTAGGGATTCATGGCAGCCTTCAGCAGTAACAAAAAATGTGACCCAACAGGCTAAATCAGTGACTAAAATTAAAAAGTAAGAGACAAAGACAACTTACTTAATATTCCTTCCAAAGCAACATTAAACTTTTTTTGGTAATTAAACCCTTGTTAGTCTAATGCAGTGTTCTTCTGTCCTCAAATGGTTGTACAATTACTCTTTAAAACTTGTCAATTTGCCTTCTAAATACACTTTCTTTCTGTGGCAGTTTACAAAGATTTTCCTATATAATAAAACTCTATATCCACTATAATCCATTCAAAAGCAGAAAACAAAATCGTAAAAATGCAGACTACAGTATTCTCTTAAGATTTAAACAAACAAACAAAAAATAAGCAAACAATAGTCAGTACCTTTTAAACTTCTACAGAAGTGAAGATGGACACGCCAGACTCATGTCGATTGCGAGGAATCATTCTCACTGCCCAACTTTTCCCCCGAAAAGTAGATTTGATAGGTAGCCTTACCTAGATGTCTTCTGGCTTTTCTTCAGATCAAAAAGTTTCCTGCCTAAGCACACAGATATTCTTTCACGAACCATAAAGGTCCCTTTATGAATCCAGCACTGTAACAGGCAGCTTTCCACACCACGTTGAGAGCCCAGTGCGTCAGCTCTCAAGATAAAATACATTGCTAATACACAATTAGTGGGAGAGGTTGTCTATTGGAGAATATCGCAAGGAAAGGAAGAAAAAAAGAAGTTTTTCCTTTTCTTTTTCTTCCTTTTTTTTTAAGCAAAGAGGGTGCGGTCAGATGTTAGGTTTTGCCTGAGAAAAGGGCCCTACACTGCACTAGTACCTAAATACTAGCAGAAGCTGCCTGGGAAGAGAGCCAATGGAAGGACTTTGTTTGACCCAGCTGCCAATCTCCCCTGAAGCCGTGCGCCAGACTAAACACTCACACTATTTTAACTCAAATCAGGCTACAGCAGCTGTTTGCTTTCCGGCTCCGAGCTCTGCACCCATCATGGCCTGTGCAGTTCACCCGGCGAGCTCTGCTGGCTGCCTGGCTGAAATCTGTTCTGGGTTGGGATTTGTCATTGGAGAATAAATTTTAACCCTATTCCTTGGGGTAAATATAGACTGTTTATTGTGCAGCATTTAGATCTGGTAATTTGGGATATATTTATGATCCTTTTAAAGAAGACTGATTATTTTTATCATAGAGGAGAATTGAGATTTGAAGGTAACTTAAATTTCAAGGATTTATGTGTTTCTTTGAAATTCTAACCAAACTCTTATGATGTTCAGGTTAATCCTAAATTAACCCTTGTGTGTAACAATAACAAGGTCTTTACCAGGACTTGTTAACCTTTGTTAAGGTCCTTAACAAAGATGGTATCCCAACTTCACCCCAAGCCAAACTTTTTCTACCCTAGCAAGATGGAAATTTGGCATCACAGGGCCAGAGAGGCTCACATCCATTTAAGAGTTACTAAAGACTGCTTCATGCCCTGGAATGCTCATCCAGAAGCAACACCTCTGCATACATGTAGTTTGTTGTTCTGATATTAAAAAGTACCATGTGACCTATATACCTTTCCTCAATTTCAAGCTTATTTAGCTACTGGGCTGAGTGTAAAAATCCTATCCTAAATTGTAAACCATTAACATTTTCCCATTGGCAGTCTCCAATAAAAATGAAACTAAACAGAAATTAGTCAGGGGAAGTGTAATTTAAGCAATAATCAACATCTGATGTAGCAGAGGGATCTGGTAACTAAGATCTACTGCACACCAGGTGTGAGCCAAAGAGTGCACGTGTGGAGAAAATAAATCAGTAAGTCATTCAACATGTGCAAGAGAGAGAAAAATTGAGAGAAGTGTGATAATATGGCCTATAACCAAAAGTTTAGAGTCCGAACCAAATTACTCCTCTTTCTCCAAACCAGATTACTACTCATGGACAAGGGCCATGGTGAGAGAAGACGGCATCTTCTCATTTACAGGTTTTTGTTTCTGTTGTAACACTGGGGTAGAAAGCTGTTTCTCCATTTAGGGCAGATAGCCAGTAATCCTTTCCTTTTTAACATTAACTAATTTGGTTCACACTGGAGTTAGAAGATGAACCGTAACAAAAATTAATTATTTTTTGAAATGCTGGAAAAGTATGTCCAAAAATTTTTTCAGAAAGTTGTTTCTTCTGCTTTAAGTAGAGAGTTCACTTTGTTTCTGGACCCAAAAATGATATATATTTTATCTTGGAAACTAGAGATCTAAATTACAAAAATTGAAATTTATTATTATAATTTTATAATATAACATGTTATTAATTTCACTTATATTATTAACATAAATTTATCATATTCATTTATGTGACATATAATTAATATATATAATTTATGTTACATATACAATTTATAAGTATATATTTATAAAAATATAATATATTATATTTATAACTAAAATATGTATTTATATTTTATATTTATATATAATATAAATATAATTATATAATTGTTATATATCACATAAATGACATATATTATTTCCTCAAAGCAGTAGTGGCAACGATGGGCACAGAGGTTGACCCATTAGTTCTAACAGGTGCACATAAAGACTCAATTCATGAAAAATGTGTGCCGAGATAATATTGTATAACAGGGAAGTTATTATACTTATTCTGAAAGTAATGCATATATAAACCCAATAGGTTCTCATTGGATGGACCTGGCTCCCTACCTAGCACTGTATGACTAGATGTTCAAAAATTTTATGGAATCTAAATGCCAGGAAATGGTTTCTTTTGAGCCCTTCGACCCAAGGAAATATTCGACATATTTTTCTGAAGGGCTTATTACAACCTAATAAGCAAATTTCACCCATAACTGCACTATTGCTTGAACTCTTGCAATAGCTACAAATGGTGGTCCTGTACTACCACAGACTGATCTCAGTAATTACTCCTGTTCCACGGCATTCTGCATTCCTCTCTTCTCCTTAGACACCATAAACAAAGCTTTTAGTCCACACCAGAAGTGTTATGGGCTGAATTGTTTCCCTTCTCCCAAATTTATAGTTTGAATATCTAGATCCCTGTACCTCAGAATGTATCTCTAATTGGAAATAGAAACTTCAAAGAAATAAATTAGTTAACTGAGGTTATGTGCATGAGCCCTACTCTGATATGACTAAGTGCTTTCACAAGAAGAGATTAGGATGGACATACACACAGAGGAAAGACTGTATGAAGACACAAGGGGAAGAAGATCATCTGTGGCCAAGGAGAGAGGTTCAGAAGAAACCAATCTTGCAGGCATCTTGATCTTGGACTTCTAACTGCCAGAATTATGAGGAAGTGAATGTCTGTTGTTTAAGTCATCCAAACTGTGGTACGTGTTATGGCAGCCTGAGCAAATTAATACAATGTCTAAGTATGAAGGAGTGAAAAATTATCTTATTTTGGAATGCAATTTGTTTTTACTCTCAGCTTTTAATTTTCTCCAAGAAAGCTTGTAATTTATGAAAGAAGAGTGCAATATTCACATTTTTCAGAAAGAAGAAAAACTATATGTATGCCAGAGTTTTACATAAAAGTCATTCTTGGTGTTTAGATGAAGAAAATATAGCACAATTGCCACTTTTCTGTGGTAATATATTAATTTTCATACTGTGAGCAGGAATACTGTACTTAAGTCATGGCCTAGTACATAATAAAATTGTATGTGCACAATTAGTATGCATAGATGTTGAAAAGAATCATGAAATAAATAGGTACCTAAGTTTTTCTTTAGGATAGTAAAAGTAGTATGTACACTTTTGATTTTGCAAGACAGTTTAATGCATGAACAATTTACCATCAAGACATGACAATAGATAAAAATTTCATATCAAAAGTTGGAAATAAAATGGTTAAATCTTTGTGAGGGGAGAGTTCAAATAACTTTTATGAAGGTAAAACTCTTTAAAAAGAAGAAAAACAAATGTAGGTGTCTTGCAAGACAGTCTAGATACAGGTAAAAGAAACGAAACTGAAAGTAATCAAAAATTAAAAAGTCAAAAGATTAATCAGAATATCCCCTAGCTAAACCATATTTATCCAGACAGTTAAGGGATGTATACTTCACTTACATGGTGCTGGAGGTTGCATGGTAATGGTGGGAAATGAATTAATGTAGAGATCTCTTTATTGTGTTGGTTTGCAAAATTCTAAGATGACCCCTAAAATTCCTACTTTCTGGTGTATATTTACGTAAATGCTTCCTCTGGCAATTCCATGGAACCTGTGAACATGGAGAAAGTTCTTTTGATTAGATTATCAATCCATATGCAAGAGTCAGTGAGATCTTCATGTACATACTAGAAGAAAAAGGGAGAAGCCAATAGCAAACCAACACATCTGACCAGAAGAGGTAAGGAAAAGGTGATTGAAATGACCACTGGGATGAGATATTATTTTACCTAGCAACTATTCCCACCCACTGACATGTGGATACATGAATCCATTCATTTTTTGATTTACTCATCCTCTCAAAAATTATATTTAATGATGACTTCGTGTAGGGCACTGGACTAAGTGTGGTGTAGGGTAAAACAAACAAACAAACAAACAAAAAAAAATCACAGCCCCTGATTTCATTCTAGTAAGCAATCTAAAATCCAAACAGCCAATTCTAAAGAGAATGGCACTACCGTATTTTTTGGAGCATAAGATGCACCTAGGTTTTAGAGGAGGAAACTAGGAAAAAAAATTTGAAGCAAAATATGTGGCGAAATATTTAATAACATAAATAACATAATATTTCACCAATGTAAATGTAAACTGAACTCAACATCAGCATTAACAGCCATTATTCCTCCCAAATTTGGGGGGAGGGTAGGGCATCTTATAGTCCAAAAAATACAGTATATTTGTTGAACACTTCAAAGAGCTGAGGTGGTACTGTCTAGTGGTTCTGTCAATGTGATAGAATCTTATGACAATATTGGTAGTATCACTTATTCAAGTACTTGAACTAGTTAGTATGAAAGACATTATCATGGAAAACAATATTGTTATTACTCTACAGCTTCAGAATGTCATTGTTTAAAGTGCCTAAATATGTCATTGCTTATATAAAATTATGACTGGTAATTTATCTTTTTTGTACATATTTCCCTTACTGTATCTTATGCTAGTTGAGACCAAAAAAAAAAAATTGTGTATCTCTAGAAATGTTAAAAGGTTAAAATAATATCCAAGATATAATCATTGTGTATGAAAGTCCATTATTACTCTGAAGTAAATTGCAAACTACCCTACAGTAGCTCATACTTTAAGCAAGATACACTAATAATAATACAGTACTCTGAATACCTGTTTCCTATGAGAATACCCATAATACATGGGGAAACTATTTTAAACCAATGTAGATGTAAACTGAATACGATCACAGAACACTCAAATTATTATAAAGAAAATAATCTCAAATGGTTAAGTAAAAATTATCCATGAAGATCACATGCTAAGATTTAAAATAAAACATAATACAACATATAATTTTCAAAACAGGAAGAATTTTTTTAGCTTCTTAACTGGAATAGCAAATGGAGGTGCCCACAGAAACATAGCACACATACAAACAAACAAAAATACAGTGTTAAGTATTGAAAGAAAAAAAAGAAAAATAATACATTCTTATTGTATAAGATTTGAAAAATGACTTAACATTTCCAGTGTTTTTTGAAAACATGTCTTGCTTCACAACATTTTCTTTACCTATAAATCTGCTTTTGGAGGGAATCTCTGTAGGCATTTTTATATATTATCAAGTATGTTTTATAGTTTCAGAAAGATTAAGAACAATCTAAATATACACAAGGAGAAATAGACAACAAAATGGTTTCACAGGTGATTTCTACCAAACATTTAAGGAAAATATGATGACGATTCTCTGAAATCTCTTCCAAAAAACAAAAGCAGAGAAACATTATCCACTACTTAACTCATTCAATGAATCCAGCATCACTCTAATGCCACAACGAGTCACAAGAAAGGAAAACCACAGACCTGTAGCTCTCATAAACAGACACAAAAAAAGCCTCAAAAAATTCACAAATCAAATTCAACAATTTATAAAAACAATTATACCCTACAACTAGGGTTTATTCCATATATGCAAGGCTGGTTCAATATTTGACAATCAAACAATGTGATCTACCACATCAACAGATTTAAAGAGGAAAATTGTCTGACAGTATTAATTGACATAAAAGACATAGCATTTAACAATCTTCAAAATTCAGTCATACTAAAAACACTTAGCAAACTAGGAAGAGTGGGGAACTTTTCCAAGTTGATGAAGAACATATACACGAACCTACAGCTAACATACTAAATGATGAATAATGATATGTTTTCTCCCTAAGGAACAACAAAAAAGCAAGGTTGTTCCAAATCACTACTCCTATTCAATATCATACAGAAAGTTTTAGCTAGTTTGAACTAGAAAATAATTTAAAATAAAAATATAAATTTTGGAAAAAAATACAATATCTCTGTTCATAGATTATAAGATCATCTATATAAAAAATTCCAAAAAAATAAATAATAGCAACTATAGCAAGGTTTCAGGATACAATACAAAAATGTCAACTGCCAAGTTAAGAGAGTAAGTTTTGGGGTTCTAGTGCACAGCATTGGTTATAGTAACTATTACCGTATTGTCCACATAAAAGTTGCAGGAGAGTAGATCTTAAATATTCTCACCACACACAAGAATGATAATTATGTGATTTGATGGGAGCGTTAGCTAACATTACAGTGGTAATCATATTGCAAATATATAAGTATATCAAATCAACATGTACATATTACATTTATACAATGTTATGTCAATATATCACAAAAGCACTAGAAAATATTAAAATATGTTTAAAGGTCAATTGCCTTCCTCTTTATCAAAAATAAAAAAAAATGAAATTTAAAAAATATCCTTTATAGGATTATCCAAATAATAAATACTTAGGTATAAATCTAATAAAGTACATACAATAAATATGTATGGAAAACTACAAACTGATGATGAAAATGTAAGAGGCCTCCTAAGCACTTGCATGATTTTCTCCTGTCAGTTGATAGGGCCTCGGACACAGTAAGTGCAGGCTAAATGAGCACATCCAGCACCCAGGCTTCGGTTTCCAATACCATTATCCAGTAACAGAAAATAGGGCTCCTTGAAGAAAGTCTGATTCTAGGACTTGGCAGAAAATATGCAAAATGAGCCTGAGCATCTTACAGTGCCAAAAAGTAAATGCCAAAAAAAAAAAATACCAATGATAAATATATATCAAAGACATATAGAAGCCAACTGAGAGATGTCCTAATGGCCAAAACTGGAACAGTTTGAACAGCATAATAAATTAAGTCATACTGGATTATAACCCAAAGTACAAAATAAGTATTTCTGAGTACATATTAACATAAATTAATGAGTCAAGTAACTTGGAAATGATAGATAAATATTCCATGCAGCAGAGTTCCCAAAATTTCCAAATCTCTATATTCCATTTTTAAAGAGGTAAAGCATATCTGTTCACTCCTTAAGTGTGGGCTGAGCATAGAGACTTCCTTCCAAAGAGCACCATAAAAGAGAGATAAAAAAAATAGTAATAAATTTAGAGTGGAAAAAATTGACAAATGTTTCCACAAACCAGATGATTAACGTGAGCATAACAGTGATCAGTTATTTTGGTAGTGTTCAACTTGGATATCATGTGACAAGAATGGCAATTACCTTTGTGGTTGTCTTCCCAGAGTGGCATTACTCCAATCTAAGCATAACAAAAACATCAGACAAATTCCATCTGAGAAACAGTCTACGGAAAGAAGTTGACCAGTAAACCTCAAAACTGTCAAGGTCATTAGAAAGAAGTCTGAGAAGCAGTCACATTCATGCATATCCTAAGGAGACATGACTATTAATGTACTGTAATCCCTGAATGGGATCCTGGGAAAACAACAACAACAAAAAATATTAGGTAAAAAAAATCCTAAGAAAAGTTGAGTTAAATATGGATTTTAGATGGTCATAAGGTATTGAGTATATTTGAGTAAATGTGACAAATATGTCACACTTATATTATATTAATGAAATGAGAAACTGTGTGTAAGGTATACAGGAAATTTTTCTACCTCTGAAATAATTCCATAAATATAAAATTGCTATAAAATTAAGTTTATTGACATATGCACTAAAAAATATTTTAAATAGAAAAAACAATTGAAAAATTCATGGGTATGGTATACAACATTTTATTAAGTATAGAAGTAATGTCCAGAAAACAATTCCTGAGAAGTATGTATTAAAGTAGCAAAACTGCTCCTTGCTCTCTATGACACTGGTTTCCCCTAGATTTTTTCTCATTTATCTAATTTTGTTTTCAACAGTTAAATATAAGTATCACTCAAGATTTCCTCCTTAGTTTCTGGTTTTTTTTTTTTTTCTTCTCTTATTCTAATCAGAAATTTAACTGAGACTTATAAAAGCTCTGATAACCTCCAAATCTTCAGAACAGACACCTCTATAGTTCTCCTGATTCCACTTTTTAAATACCCATAAGCATGCCATCTCTATTCTTAAAATTAAATGTATTCTTTTTCCTCTACCCTGCCCCGACTCTGTTTAGCTGCCCTGTTGCATGCCAGATAACTGCAGTCAGAAGAGATCTCAAGATATTTCAATGAATTCCAAGTAAAACACTGGGGCAAGTAGAAAAACATGAAATACAAATGCGTAATTAAGGAAAAATGTTTTCAACAACAGCAAAAAAAAAAAAAAGCAAAAGAATTTAGTGGGCAGATCAAAGAGATTTATCTTGTTCCAGGAAAAATGAAGAAAAAAATCATGAAAGGTAGATTGATCAATAGAAAAATTTTAAATGACTAGATAGTTCATAGATAATGTTCCTGAACTAACAAAAAAATCAAAGATCTCAAAGATAGAATAGAATAGAACTTTCACAAGCCTAATTCCAAATTAAATAATTCAACATGTGCTTGGAAAAACTGATGGAGAAAAATGCAGACCTAGATCACTCTAGCAAAGAAAAAGTTATAATTACAACTTTAGAGAACAAATCATAGCACTATGGAGACAGAGAGAGAGAGAGATTATCCACATAGAAAGAAAAAGCAGTTGTCACATTATTTTCTACAACATGAAAAATTAGCAATATCTATATAACATTGAGGTAAATTACATTTTGGATAAAAGGATTTAGGTCCAACTGCAGAGAACCCAGATGAATTATGATGCCTCAAACCAACAGAATTAGGTGAAAATCAAGCATAAGACAATCAATGCACTGCATTCATTCAATAACAGATGCTAGTTTGGGGTGGTCTGGACCATATGATGATAAGCTATCTAGTTTCTTATGTATAAAGGAGGCATGTATTTCTGGGAGTCGCCTTTCTGTAGTTATGACAGAACAAAGAACTGGGTATGAAACTGACATCACTGAAGAGAGAGAAGAGAAAGAAGAGAACTAGCACCTTGATGATATTAAAATACAAATTCAGCCCTGGCTGGTATAGCTCAGTGGATTGAGCATGGGCCTGAGAACCAAAGGTTCACGGTTCGATTCCCAGTCAGGGCACATGCCTGAGTTGCAGGCCAGTTCCCAACAGGGGACCCATAAGGCAACCATACATTGATATTTCTCTCCCTCTCTCCTTCCCTTCCCCTCTAAAGATAAATAAATAAAATTAAAAAAATACAAATTTAATCCTATCCTACCTATAACTGTTTTCAGTTATGTGAACCAGTGTATTTCCTTACTGTTTCAGCCACATTGTGTTTATTTTTCTTTCACAGGAAGTGGAAAGTACAGGGTGGAGCAAGAGTAGGTTTATAGTTGTTTGTATGGAAAATAATACAATGATTAATAAATAATAATATAAGAATAAATTTTCACATACAACTATAAACCTACTTTTGCCCCGTCCTGTATTATTACTGATAAGTTGGCTAAATTTTTGCATGTAAAAGGGTCAGAAAGACATTTTAAATGATCAAAAACTAAAAGATTATATTATTATTGAGAAAAATGCATAAGATATGCTGGTTGACTAAGAGTTGAATCAAAATTAAGTGTTCACTGATGGATGAATGCATAAATATATACATAATAGAATATTATTCAGCTTTTAAAAAGAAGAAATTCTTGTCATTCATGATATGTGTATGAATTTGGAGTATATTATGATAAGTGAAATAAGCCAGACACAGAAAGACAAATACTTCATAACCTCATTGATATGTGAGATCCCAAAAACTCAAACATAGAAAAACACAGAGCAGAATGGTGGTCGCCAGGGTCTGAGGGGATGGGAGAAATGGAGAGATGTTGGTCACAGGATAGAAACTTTTAGTTATAATATAAATCAGTTCTAGAGATCTAATGTACAGTATAGTAACTATAGAACTTCATTGAACACCTGAAAATTTTTAGGAGAGTAGATGTTAAGTGTTCTTACCACAAGAAAAGGTAACCACATGAGGGGATGGATTTGGTACAATAATTTGCTTGATTGAGTGTGAAAATCAATACACAACATGTACTTATATTAAAATACCACATTGTACACCTTAAATATATCCCAATTATACATCAATAAATCTGGGGACAAGATTTTAAAAAATTCAACATAGAGGCCATTCTTACTTATGCTAAACAAAGTTTGAACTCTGTGTTTGATCTTGGACATCTCCCCTAAAATATTATACTTCTTTTTCTATACTAAGAAGTCGATTAGTTATGCTACATTCTTCAGAACACAATGTTGGATGACTGCTTAAAACAATAATAGTATGTTTTACTCCAGTACTTGTTAACAATGGCTAAATTATTTACCCATTTAGGATACCATGGCAGAGTTATGAAAAATTTCACAAATTTTTTTCTATAGAAAAATGAATAGAACACCGAAATGGTAGGTGATAATCTCATAAAAAAAGTTTGCAGATGCATATATTTTCTGGGATTGACCTCCGCTACTATTTGACATCAAGTTCCTATGCATGTGTCTCTTACAATTATGCTTCAAAATCAACCATTAAAAATAATCTCAAATAGAGAATGGCAATAGTAACTACAATGTATTGAACGCTAACTCTACTAAAGTAGCCATATAAATTCCCTGCAGTTATCATTCTATCCCAAAGAAATACACTCTATTGTATTGATTTGAAAAGTCTCCCCCAAATTTATATATAATACCTAGTAACTATGATTGTGTTTTTATTTGGGAATGGAGTCTTCGCAAACATAATCAAGTTTAGGAGCTCATCCTAGATTAGGATGGTCCCTAAATCCAATGTGACTGGTGTTCTCATATGAAGAGAAAACTTGAACACAGAGACAAACATGGAGAGTGCTATGTGACCATGGAGGCAGAGATTAGAGTGATGTATCTACAAGACAAGAAACACCAGAAGCCAAGAAAGTCATGAAACAGATTCTCCCCTAGAACCTCCAGAAGGAACCAAAGCTCTGACCCCTTGATTTCTGACTTCTGACCATTAGACATGTGGGGAAATATTTCTGTTATTTTAAGCCACCTACCTTACAGTAGTTTGTTATGGTAGCCCCAGGGATCTAATATATTATCATGACCGAATAGCATGAGGGATCCTGCTACCTGCCTCTGCCCTCTAGACCAGGATGTCAAACTCATTTCCACGGCGGGGCCACATCAGCCTCAAGGTTGACTTCGAAGGGCTGAATGTAATTTTAGGACTGTATAAATTTAACTACTCCTTAACTCAGGACAAGTCGCTCAGCACTGCCCCCGGGTAGAAGCAAGGTGCTGGATAAAACGAGGTAGAGACCCGGATTCGGCCCACAGGCCTTGTGTTTGCCACCCGTGCTCTAGACGAAACTGCGAAGGCAAAGGTTTGCTGTTAAAGAAATGAGTCTTTATTCAAAAGCTACATAATTTTGGAATGTAAACTCTTAACTCTTTAGTTACAGCTTTAATCACTTAAATATATCAATTAAGGCTAGAATCCCTAACACCTGAGTTCTCTTAGCAATCCCCCTGTTAGTTTTTAAAGATCTTATTTCTCTGTAGGATTGGCTTACAAACTAAAACAAGATAAAATACAAAAGCTACACAACTTTGGAAGAATGATAGGCTTCTGTCCCAGGACTCATCCCCTCTGGAACACCCAAAGAAGACAAGGAACACCAGGCCAGCCTGATCGTAGGCTGTGCTTGGAGTTCCTTCCCATCCAAAATACCATCCATTGGGAAATACAGGCAGCTGCAGCACAGTCATCCAGGCATCCTCAAGGAAGAGACCTAGCCTCTGCCTTCCTTTTATTTTAAATCTTCTGGCCCATAATTCCACGTGCTCCGGAGGCATCCAGCTTCTCAACCAATCCTGTCCTAGGTTGATTCCATTGCCTTGAGCAACCTCCTCCTATGGCCCCTCTCTATGCCTCACCAGTGATCTGATCAGGTCCCTCTGTATCATTATTACTATTTACCTTGTATAGATGAAGAACTGAAATTTAGAAAGGTTAACTATTATTCAAGTAATGGAATAACAGGATTAAATCCAAACTATCTGACACGGGAACCCATGCATCTGATCAGTATCTATACTGTGTCTAAGGTAATATTTATTGATTATTTCTTATATAATGGGCATATACTCTGTAAATGTTCTTTGTGGCATAATAATTGTTTAGCTCTCTAATAATGTGTCTTGCAAATTACCCATATTATACCATCAATGCATGCAACTAGGTTCGCGGTCATGTTTTCTCTCCCCAGTCGGGGCGCACCTTTCCTTCCAGCACTTTGCTTGGCAATCTTCTGTTTGGAGACAGCATGGGTGTTAACCCTATCAGAAAGACTTTCTTGACTATTTCCAGACCAAAGTCTAATTTAGCATTCTTTCTATGCCTTGCTGTAGTACAATACATACTCCTAAATAACATAAGCTATTGGAATTTGCTTTATCTACCTCCCATGACTTTATAAACGAGGATTATGCTTCCCTCTTTTCATTTTCAATAACCCATACATATAGTCCTTGGCACTTAGTAAGCATTGCTAAGTGATATGAACTACTTAATGAGAAAATTTTTGACCGGAATATTTAATGTCACATAAAGGAGACGTCTTGAATTATGTAAAATATATAGATATCTACAGATCAATTTTAAATAACCAATTTGAAGTCTATGGAATGAATGTAAATTCAAATACAAGGAACTAGAGTCTGGAAAACAGACAATATTTGTGAGCCATTTTATACTCATTAATAGATTAAGCGTAATATGATAAATAATTTAACACTCCACTTAAGTGATTTTCTTATTTGGAACATTTGCTCCTTTATCATGGTTTAAGTATATGTTTGTCATCTGTTTTTTCCTATGTTGAGTTTGTTTGTGGGTTGAATTGCATCTCCCAAGATGACCTATTCAAGTTATAACTCCTGGTACTTAAGAAAGTGAACTTATTTGGGATTAGGGTCAGGATGAATTAAGATCAGGTCAGACTGGAGTAGGTTGGATTCTTAAAACACTATGACTAACGTTGTTATAAAAAAAGAAGAAACTTACAGACAGACACACAGAGGGTGACAGACATATGAAGAAACACTCACAGGAGGAACACCAGGTAACAATGGAAGCAGGGAGCCAGTGACTGCTCTACACACTAAGGAGCATCAAGGGCTGCTGGAAACCACGAGAAGCTAACAAAAAGACATGTGACAGCGTTCAGAGGGAGCTGAGCCTACTGACACCTTGATCAGACTTCCAGCCTCCAGAACTGTGAGAGAACAATTTCTGTTGTTTAAAACCACCCACACTGTGGTACTTCATTATGGAGCCCTGGGAAATTAATACAAGTTTTTTCTTTAATCTTGAATATGAACACAATTTTATCTCGGTCTCCCCACTTTCATTCTAAAGTACCTGCTTCGGGTTCATGAAACATTAACTTCTAACATGTTTACAGATATTACATTTTTTGGCATCTAAAACAAAGTAATCATGCTAATATCAACTGAATTTTATATCCTATTGCAATAGATAGTCTAATAATAACTTTTTGTTAAAATATAAAGAGATAACATTTATTGAAATGGAATGTAGATCTCTCAGAAAAAAGGCATTGGTGGCGAACAGACTTGCCCTTTCATCTGGCCAAACCTTTCATCACGGCATTCCTCACACCCCGAAACATATTACATTTCAGATTTATAACCTTCAGAAGAAATCTGAAATGCTCAGCAGTGGGAGGGAAAAAAGCCTGGTACAGTTCTGATGTATCCACTCTATACTTCACAAGGCCCATATAAAACAACGTATGGAATGCTGATGAGGTTTTAGGGTTGAAATACCAAGCCTGCTAAAAGCACGATGAATATTACATTAACCTTTTGGGGTAAAGGTCTAAAATATAATACGTCTCAGTGCATAAACAAAAAGAGTGGGACATAAGACTGAACAGATCATGCAGGTCTAAACCCATAACCTTTAGCTGTCCTCTCAGAGAATGTGGTACCTCTAATCTCACAAATAATATCACTGTGATTAAATGTAATGAGAGCGGATACCAAGAATGTGCACTGCCTGCCACTGGGGAGCTTAGCCAAAGTGCCAGAGCAGGCTATTTCCTCTTGGTAAACTCTCCTCGCCAGCCCTCAGGCGTCTACTGCCCTCTGGCTGTCCTGGGCTCTCCTTGCCCACAGAATGCCCACACCCATCCTCCAGCCCAGCAACCCTGTACTTCAAAACCAAACTTCCTGTCAGTTCCACTTTTCAATCAAAACTACAGTTTCCTCAGCCAAGTGGATTTTGGTATGATTTTTAGCAGAATCTTAATCTGATAATCTGGTAAAATTAATTCAAAGTAAATTGCAAATGGTTACTAGCCTAAATTTCTGAGGGAAACTGAGTTCTTGCCAATCTAATTTGTAGAATATACAAAAGATATGTTTTGAGCTGGAAAAATTTCTGAGTGCCCTTTGTTCAAACTCAAATGTCTGTAATTGCCTCTTTGCTTCCTTCTCTTCCTTTCTTCTTTTCTTTCTTCCCTCCCTCCTTCCTTTTCTTCCTTCCTTCCTTTTTCTCTCCTTCTCTTTCTTCCTTCTTTCCTCCCCTCCATTTCCCTCTCCCCCTTCCTATCTTTTTCCTTCATTTCTCTCCTCCTCTTTTCCTTCTCATCCCCACCCCATTGCTGGGTCAGCAGTGTGGCAGTCCCTTTTTGCATAGATATCCATTAGATGGCTTCTAGGTAGGAATTAAACTAAGGCAATCATTGTCTTTCCCAAGGCAAATGCAACTTCCTCATTCAGCAATACTCTTAATATTCTCCACTGGTGACTTTTTAAATCTGTGATGAGGAAAAAATATTCGACTAAGATTCAGAATTATATTTTCCACTTTCTAAAGTTATTAACAATAATAATTTAAAGTGTAAATAGTGAATTAGGAAGCATTACAATGAACTACTTCATTTATTATTACTTTTTGTTATTCAAATACTTAAACTGTCATAAATAGTTGCTATTGATCAAAATGTCTTTCCCAGAAATGTTAGGCATCTTTTGTAAGCATTCACCAATATTTGCATCCGGCCATCAAAGCAAAGTACACCAATATACATAATATGTTTATTATTACTAATTATTTCTTTTAAATATTCATTAATAAAAAAGCCATGATTAATATATTTCTATAAACAATCAAAACAGTTTATATTTATTTCATACTCTTCTGTGCCAAATGTTATTCTACTTTTCATATAATTCATTTAACCCTCAAGACAATATTATGGATTGGGTACTTTTATATACTTGCTTTTAATAGATAAGGAATACTAAGGCTTGACCTGTTTCACAACTTGCTTAGGATCGCAGAGTAGGTGAACTGTATTTAAAAATCACTGCATGATTACATAGAAGAATATCTGGCACCCATTCCTCCAGGAACATATACATAGTCATGTTCTTTTAAAAAAATGAATCACATATGAATATTAATACTGGTTCCAACGGAAGGTGTGGGATCCAGCAAGTGAGAGTTAAAATAATGGTGGATTGTCTCACATGGAAAGCAAATTATTTCTGAGGCTATCTTAGATTAATATGGAAGAATTCTGGTGAAGGAGGTATCACAGCCAGAAAAAGCACTAAAAAATACCATTAAGTCCAGATCACTGCTCCTGAGGGTAGGGCATTCAAGTCAGACTTGAGCAAGTTTACAAATAATACCCCTGGTGGTAAAATGCTGAACTGACTATATAAAGACATATGGTAAATAATGTCTCCAGAAATCATAACCAGCAGAAAGAAGAGAAAATGAGTCACCTTAATCATTGCAAAATAGAAAGAGAAAAATACAACATAGATATTGAAGGAATAAAGCTTTATGCAATATAAGGATACAGTCCCAACCCAATACTTCATTTATTTCTATTGAATAAATTATTTGGAATTTTTCAATAACTATTCCTGAGCATAAGATCAACAAGTAGCAGGCTATGTGAGGGAAGCAATTTGACAGTAGCTCAATAAATATTATAGCTGACTATTTTAAATTATAAAAGTAATACCTTCATAGGATTAAAAAATCTAATAATACAGAAGTATATAAAACTTAAAACAAAGATTAATTTTTTTCCTTTTTTGTCATTGGTATAACCACTAACCTAGGTGTGTTTTCAAGACATTTTCACTACAGGAACAAATACATAGTCACTGGTCTTGTTTTTGTAAAACAAAAAGACTAAAATTATACTTCTTTAAAAAAATATAAGCAAATGCTGTGTTTTTTTTTAATTTTCTTTTCTTTTGATTTTTTTATTGTTGTTCAATGACAGTTGTCCCCATTTTCCCTCACCACTGTCCTCCACCACACCCATACCCACCTCCCACACTCAATCCTACCCTCCCCAGGTGGCTTTATCCTTGGATCCTTTCTATGTGTTCCTTGATGACCTTTCCCCTTCTCTCCCCCATTATCTCCCTCCCCTCTTCCCTCTGGTTACTGTCAGCATGGATGAAAATGGAGTGCATTACGCTAAGTGAAATAATCCAGGCAGTGAAAGACAAGTACCATATGATCTCACCTATAAGTGGAACCTAATCAACAAAACAAACAAGAAAGCAAAATATAACCAGAGACATTAGAATTGAAATAAAATTATATTTCTGTATAAATGTAATTGTGGCTATAATGTAAGACTGATGTACTTTTTTCTATAAGGGATCTTACCATACATATTATTATTACTATAACTTAATTTAATTAATTTCTTATCAAAATATAACATGGGAAACTTTGCAAGTCAGAGCATGTAACCCTACAATAGCTTTCAAAAAAAGTTCCATATATTCCATAGTATGGTGTCTCATAAGTCATTTAACTATTCCATGAGGTTTTGACTTTTTCCCAAGCTAGATTTTCACACATTTATATATATTACCTTATGTATTTAGAGATCTAAGTTCCAACTCAAACAGTGTTTAATCATGAAATATTGTATTTTTTTCTCCATTATCTCACAGAAATAAGATACTGAAAACCTGGAAAAAGTACTTTATCCAATTACTTTTCATACATTTTACTCTATATGTTTTTGGAGGTAAGAAAGCAGATGTGAAGCCAAATGGCCGAGTTTAAAATACCCTGTGGACCACAGTTAAGTATGTAAAAGTTTAATAAACTAAAATTTCCAGTTACTCTGGCCAAGAGTTTATGTTCCAGAAATATTAACTGACCATTTTAAAAGTAAATCCTAAATGTTGGGATAGGTGGCTAGGTAAAGCATTCCTCAGAGGATTCTAAGGAAAACTCGCTCCAGAAGTCAGTGAGAGCGGGGTCATCCATGCAACAGCCGCTGTGTGTCCCCTTTGGCACTAAGGAGACCCTTATGCACAGAGAAATTTTGCAGCTGGGCAGAAGAGACAAGCATCTGGCTGAGAAATAACACCATAACTCAGAGCAACTGTTGGCCTCTACATTTGGCCTTGTACATTGATCTTATTAAATTTCAACATTTTCTTCTGGAAAAGGGATTCAGTAAGAGAAGAAAAAAATCACTAAAAAATACTTCTGGCACAATGACTAAAGTGAATAGCCTTCAGATATCTTGTAGGTAGGGAACATGCTTACAAACAAATGCAGACATGGGTTGCTGCACGTACCCCCTCGGGCTCATCACGAACCAGCATAACCTCCTTTCTCGCCCACCAAAGGAATTAGCAAACAAAAATGCCTTTGATTTCTGGATATTGACTTCGTATCCTGCTGTTTTGCCAAATTCATTATTAGGTTAAGCAGTTTTGGGGTAGAGTCTATAGGATTTTCCATGTACACTATCATATGTCTCCCAGAGCAAGGGATATAAAGGAAAGAATAAAGAAATGGGATCTCATTAAAATAAAAAGCTTCTGCACAGCTAAAGAAAACAGCGTTAAAATAAAAAGAGAACCAACGATATGGGAAAACATATTTGCCAATGATACCTCAGACAAGGGTTTAATCTCCAAAATATACAAAGAACTTACACGACTCCACTCCAAGAAGACAAGCAACCCAATTAAAAAATGGGCAAAGGACTTGGACAGGCATTTCTCCAAGGAGGATATGCGAAGGATTCAGAGACACATGAAAAGATGCTCAATATCGCTAGCCATCAGAGAAATGCAAATTAAAACCACAATGAGATACCACTTTACACCGGTCAGAATGGCCATCATAAACAAAGCAACAAGCAACAAGTGTTGGAGAGGTTGTGGAGAAAAGGGGACCCTAGTTCACTGTTGGTGGGATTGCAGACTGGTACAACCACTATGGAAAACAGTATGGAATTTTCTAAGAAGACTAAAAATGGAACTGCCTTTTGACCCAGCAATTGCACTGCTAGGATTATATCCCAAGAGCCCTGAAACACCATTCCAAAAGAACCTATGCACCCCAAAGTTCATAGCAGCACAATTTACAATAGCCAAGTGTTGGAAGCAACCTAGGTGCCCATCAGTAAATGAATGGATCCAAAAACTATGGTACATAATACACAATGGAATTCTATGCGGCAGAAAGAAAGAAGGAGCTCCTACCCTATGCAACAGCATGGATGGAACTGGAAAGCATTATGCTAAGTGAAATAAGCCAGGCAGTAAAAGACAAATACCATATGATCTCACCTTTAACAGGAACCTAAGCAACTAAACAAACAAGCAAGCAAAATATAACCAAAGACACTGAAATAGAAAAGGGGATGACAGTATCCAGAGGGGAGAGGGGAGGGAATTTCAGGGAAAAAGGGAAGGGATTATAGGAACAAGTATAAAGGACACATGGACAAAAACTAAGGGGGGTGGAAATGGGAGGGAGGTGGGGAGCACTGTGGGAGTGGACTGGGATGGGAGTAAAAGACAGAAAACTGTATTTGAGCAACAATAAAAAAAATTTTAAAAAGGAATTAGCAAAATATCTGAACTCTTTATAGTTGGTATAATTAATAAAAAAGATTAAAATTGATTATCAATTGGTAAAGACACAGGCTAACTGAGAATCTTCATTAATAGAGTTCAGTGAAAATGAAGTAGGTCACTGGGTCACCAAAGAATAAATACCTTCAGGAGTGTAAACGCCGGTGGGAGGCAATGTCCATGTTAGCAGGGAGGGAGAAATATTGTGTAGGAGGCAGAAGGATTTGCAGAGTTTTAAGCTAAGTAAAGACAAATTGTGACTAGGTCAGGACTGATTTTTTCTATTTATAACTGTGAGCAAAACCAAGCAAACAAATTCAAAGCAAATCCTTATGTCAATAAAGATCAATAGTCACACAATGGGGTCCAATATCAACAAAATATATAAAAAATAAATGTGTTTTAAAAATATACTTTTAGTCATAAGATAATGAAAAGCCTATGTAAGGATTTGAAAAGTGACTCTAAAACTAACATGAATGGAGTTTTACATATATATATAAAATATATTTATACACATATATATGTGTATATATATATTTAATTGGAAGAATAACTTTAAATTCGGTTCATGTTTTAAAGAATGACGAAAGGGAAAGTACCAACAAAACTCTTTTGAACAGCATTTATTTCTTTGAAAAACATGTAAAATTAAAAAGGAGCCAATAAGGTACACATGTTGTAGCCAATACCACCTGACAGATTAAGAAAAAAATATATACGAAAACTCCACACTTCCTCCATAGTTTTCATTTTAATCACATCTGTTCTAAATTAGAGCTGTGTTAGATAGACAAAAAGTCGTGCCATCCAAATCCTTGAAAAATTGATAAAACCCACTGATTGCCTCCCCAGACAAAAGGAATGCACACAATACATTGCTCATAGTTTCAGAGGGGTTGCTGATTATCTTATCTAAAACTTACTCTCCGATCTCAATTTAAGGAGTTCTAGTCTAACAGCATAATCAATAAAATATGATTTAAAAAAATAAAAAAAATGGCCTTAACTAAATGGGATCTACTGTTTCTGAAATTTGACTAACAGAAAAAAAAATCCAATTCTTGCCACCGTGTTACTATAAACAGACAGCGTTTTCCGGAGCACTGGCTACGCTGGGACGGTGGTGGACCCGGGCGGAGGGAGTGCACAGCCTGCAGCGAGTCTCTGCTCGTGCTCCACAAAAGGCTCTGGAGTCCTCTTCCCTTATCTTTGTTCTTTCAATCTCTAACCCTCATTTTCTAAGAAGCAACTACAAAGAGTCTTTTGAATAAGATAAGAAAAAAGAAGAACCTTACACAATGTTTCTAATGTCCACTGTAGAAAACACAACAAGTAAAGAAAACAACCCGGGAACCTAGAGATTCTTAAAGACTAGATAAACTAACGTGTTTTTGTAAACTAATAAAAAAATCCTTTGAGCAGTTTAAATGATTTAAAGAAAAACCAAATTTTAAGAAACTTAGAGTCTCTGCTTTCTATTTTAGAAACTAGCGTTATGATCCCAAATGCCATCTTAATACGCTCCATGGTTGTAGGAGCACAGATATGTATTACCTAGTCACATCTCAAATCTTGAATTCTCCCTGAAAAACTTGGAATTAAATTA
This sequence comes from Carollia perspicillata, assembly GCA_004027735.1. Taxonomy (NCBI): domain Eukaryota; kingdom Metazoa; phylum Chordata; class Mammalia; order Chiroptera; family Phyllostomidae; genus Carollia; species Carollia perspicillata. The sequence goes on from PVKM010002966.1 coordinate 56,955, forward strand.
CTTGCCATGAGTGATAATCAAATGTCTTTTTCACCGAGTTTACCAAAATAAACTCATAGAAGTGGACAAAGTTTGATCAACTGAGGTCACATTTCACAACTGCTTACAATATTGACTTCCATAAGTATGCATTTTATATGTATGTAATTTGCAAATGATAATTATACAATGAAGTGTTAGAAACTTGGCTGTACTTGTCTATTTGCAAGTCACTTACCATACTGTGCATTTCATACTCTTCTCTGTTCAAATCTTGGCATCAAGACTTCCCTTTATCGCAGATGCAGTAACAAAGTCCTGAAAAGTATTTTTATATTGTAAAAGACTGTGCTTACGCATATACATACAGATATTTCCCCAAATAATGGCCAATTTTTAACACTTTCATTATTTACGAAGATATTTAGGTCCAGAAACAATTAGCAAATTAGTAGATTGTCCCTAAGAACACTTGATTTTTATGGAACGTTGTGGAGGTATCAACATTGCAGATTCACCTTTGAACAATGTTAGATATGTATTTATTCTTTTGTCTTTTGGCTGAAAGCTGAGTAGTATTGTTTTAAAAACACCTATTTGAGGTGCTAAGAGGTCCCCATTAGATAAATTAAATAAAAACAACGTTAAGTTTTAGAAATGAAGTGTCAGAATCGATACCTTTTTGATCTGTAGGTCACTGAAGGAGCAACAGTAAATTACAAATAATGGGATTAGCTTTTCTGCCTTAGCGTTTTGGACTTGATTAAAAACTGTCTTACTTTAGTTACTGCCTAAGATTCATGTGAGTGACTGAGAGGAAATGTATTATTTTCAAGAGACACCCAGCTACTTCCATTCTAATTTTTCCTGCCCATATTATGAATGATGAATGAATGAGTGAATGGAATGAATGAATGAATGAATGAATGAATGAATGAATGAATGAATAAAAAATGCCAATGACCTCTGTGTTATAGTGCAGCATTATCATCTCTGGGAGGAGCATACTGTATATAGGGCCGAGTAAACCAAATGAAATAAAACAAATAACAGTGACAAACCAGGAGTGATTCATTTGAAGTCAAGTCAATAAATCAGTACTCAGTATGGCACTGGACTGGGTTAAGAAGATCGTGACAGTAGTTTGGGGGACTTATAACCCATTGAGGAAAGTGATACAGACATGTCTACAACTGATGATAAAATATGAAACAAAATTAATTACAAACACGAGAGTCCTTTAATTATTTTTAGTTGATCAGGGTAGGTATCACTGAGGTATCATTTGAACTGTACCTAGATGAAAATCAGCATGTACAAACATGAAAAGCGAGAGGGAGACCAAATCCAGATTACGAGGACAGTATAGGCTAAGAGGCAGAGGACCAAGAGAGAATATGAGAAGGTAGGTAAGCACTTCATTAAAAAAGAACATTGTCCAATGATGCCCACAATAGGAGATTAGCTGTTGGAAAGTCATTTGCACTCTTTGAGGGGGCAGTTTCCATGAAGTGGTTAGGGAGAAAAATCAGATTGCATTTTGGGCATGGTAGACTGGTCAATGCAGAAAATGGTCAAAATGAGTGGAGAAATTAGGGAAAAAGCAGGATGGAAAAAGTTTTTCAGAGAGCAAAGCACATTAGGAGACCAAGAAGAAGAAGGGAAATATATAAAAAAATCCTTAACAATCTTAATTTAAAAGTAGCATATTTTGATTGTGGTTTCTCTGTGATATACATTAAAGAGGTACATCAGTCAAATCTAAGATTTTCCAGCCAGGCCAATGAAGAGGTCACTTAGAACAATTAAATTTTGGCATTTTGAGTTGTCTGATACTCCTATTGACTACTAAGAAAAAACATAAAACATGTGTGATTAAAAATACTTTCATATTTAAAAATATTTTTATCAAAGATACACATTGATGTCAACAGAAACTTGACTGAGTTTTGGAACACAATCTCTATCAATTTTTCAAAGAAATAATACAAACAAAACACCTGCAAAGAAGAAATGTTAAGACATTCTTTTTTCGATTTAATCTTTATTTTATTTTTTCCAATACCATTTAATCCCCTTATACCTCCTTTTCCCCAGTAATCACCACACTGTGTCTGTGTCCATGAGTCCTTTTACCTTTTGCTCAAACCAACCACCTCCTAACCCCCTCCCCACTCACTGTCATCTCCTCTCCATCTATGAGTCTGTCTATTTCGGTTGTTAGTTCAGTTTGTTCATTATATTCCAGATACGAGTGAAATCATATGGTATTTGTCTTTCTCTGCCTGGCTTATTTCAATTGCCATAATGTTCTCCAGGCCCATCCATACTGTTTCAGAGGGTAAAATTTTCTTCCTTTTAATGGCCAAGTAGAATTCCAATGTGTAAATGTCCCTTAGTTGTTTTATCCACTCATCTATGATGGACTCTTGGGTTGCTTCCATATCTTGGTGATTGTAACGCTGCAACAAACATAGTGGTGCTTATGCTCTTTCAAATTAGTGTTTTAGTTCCTTTGGATATATTCCCAGAAACAGGATATCTGGGTCAAAAGGAAGATCTATTTTTAATTTTTTGTGGTATCTCCATATTGCTTTCCACAGTGTCGACACCAGTCTGCATTCCTCCCAACAGTGCATTAAGTTTCCCCCTTTTTCCACATCCTTGCCAACACTTGTTGTTTGTTGATTTATTGATGACAGCCATTCTGACAGGTGTGAGATGGTATCTCACTGAGGTTTTTATTTACATTTCTCTGATGATTAGTGCTGTTGAACATTTTTTCAATGTGTATTGGCCATCTGTATGTCCTCTTTGAAGAAGTGTCTATTCAAATCCTTTGCCCATTTTTGATTGGGTTATTTGTTTTCTTGGTATTGAGTTTTGTATTTACTTTATAAATTGTGCCTATTAACCCCTTATCAGATATATAAACAAATATGTTCTGTCATTCTGTTGGTTGCCCTTTTATTTTGTTGATGATTTCCTGTGCTGTGTAAAAACTTTTTAGTTTGATGTAGTCCCATTTGTTTATTTTTCTTTTTGTTTCCCTTGCCTATGGAGATATATCAGATAAAATAGTGCTACGAGCATTATCTGAGAGTTTGCTGCCTATGTTTTCCTCTAGGATTTTTATGGTTTCGGGTCTAACATTTAAGTCTTTGATCCATTTTCAATTTATTCTTGTGTGTGATGTAAGAAGATGGTCTAGCTTCATTTTTCTGCATGTATCTATCCAATTTTCCCAACACCATTTATTGAGTAAACTATCTTTACCCCATTATATGTGCTTGCTTCCTTTGTTAAATATTAATTGACTATAAAAGTGTGGGTTTATTTCTGGGTTCTCTATTCTGTTCCATTGATCTATGTGTCTGATTTTATGCCAATACCAGGTTCTTTTGATTACTATGGCCTTGTAGTATAGTTTGATATTAAATAGTATGATTTCTCTAACTTTGTTCTTCTTTCTCAGGATCGCTATTGCTATGTGGGACTTTTTGTGCTTCCATATAAATTTTTGAAATATTTGTTGTAGTTCTGAGGAATATGTTATTGGAATCTTGATAGGAATTGCATTAAATCTTTAGATTGCTTTGGGTAGTACATTTTAATGATGGTAATTCTTTCTATCCATGAACATGGTATGTGCTTCCACTTATTTGTATCTTCTTCAATTTCTTTCTCAGTGTCTTATAGTTTTCCAATACGGGTCTTTTATATCCTTGGTTAAGTTTATTTCTAGGTATTTTATTCTTTTTGAAGCAATTGTGAGTGAGATTTTTTAAATTTCCCCTTCTGTTAGTTCCCTATTGGCATATAAAAA
>PVKM010002967.1:0-61083 GCA_004027735.1 Carollia perspicillata
GGATCCTGAAACTTTACCGCGAATATTGGATTTGGTGAAACAGCAATCATGGTAAGATAATGTATTTTGGGGGGAAGGGTGAAAATACCATATGAGCCCAAAACAATGGTTTGTCAGATCATAGGGTGATTTGGTGTTAGAAATAGTAAAGCAGTAGGGAAGGTGCTTGATTGATAGACAAGTTTCAGATGAGGGACTATTTTTAATTTGGGAACAATAGACAAAGCCTGGTTTGAAAATGGAGGGGTTTGATGAGAACAAAGGAAAGCAGTCTGAGAAACATGGCATCCTAATCAGTGTTCTGCTTCAGTTCAAGTTCAGCTTGTCTAGAACGCGTAACATATTGTCAACAAGAAGGATGTCCCAAAGGGGTGAAAATCAGTTCTAAGAAAGGGAAAGTACCTTAGATTTTACAACTTTTTTTTGGTCTTGCAAAGGGTAACAGGGTGTGACTACAGATGCAGCACCTCTGCCTGAGGGGGAAGGGGAAACCCAACCTGGCATAGGAGGTGGGGAGGGTTGGGAAGTAGCTGCAGACAAGCTGGTGACTCCTCTTACTCCTTCCAGACTGTGGGCAAGAGCAGCAAGATGCTGCAGCACATCGACTACAGGATGAGGTGCATCCTGCAAGATGGCCGTATCTTCATTGGCACCTTTAAGGCTTTTGACAAGCATATGAACTTGATCCTCTGTGATTGTGATGAGTTCAGGAAGATCAAGTAAGACCACCTTGGGGTTGGGTAATGGGAGATGAGGGAGACTGAGAACATCATCAGCTTTCCTTAGTCAAATTGAGGAGATTCTGTAATGTATGTTGTCCTTCCTTTCCCTTTTTTATTTACTGTTATTCTCCTTTCTGTATGAGACAGATCACTTCAGAAACGCTAGGATGGTGCATGCTTCAATGTTTTTTAAATAAGCCTCCTCTTTACTGACAAGAATAAAAAACCTGTCATGTGGGTAAAATACTAAAGGCATTTGACCATACCTCTGGGCAGTCTCAGTTTCTCTTCATTCTTCTCACTGCTGCAAGGATAATGCCACCTAAGTAATGCTTTAGGTAGTACGTGATTTTTACTCTCTGGTGGTACCTACTGGACTTCAATGAGGCACACTGTTACCTACATTGTATGTTGGAAGCCTCATAGCATTCTGGCACACAGGGTGGACCAACTGAGTTGACAGTTGTGAGGATGCAAACAATTGATTACTACTAATTACTGTATTTGCCATATGAAGAACTGCAACCTATTTTTGCCCCAACCTTTACTATTTCTGCTGACTGATAAACTAGAATCAGGGTTTTTTCAAAAATTTCCCATGGTTAAGTTATACAAGTGTTAGTCCAGGAACACACAGTTGTCTGTTACTCAAAGTTGTTCATTATTTCTTTACCATTTGGTGTTCTCCATTGTTTATTAATGTTCCCATCTCATTTCAGCTCTCATCAAGACTTGCATATGAAGTTAACACATGTCAAAACTTTTTCTTCCCATCTTAACATGAAAACTGAGGTTTCAGATTGCCTGCCTGAAAAGTTATATTTTAGGCAAACCATTTGCATCGTTCATAACAAAGAAATTAGTTCTTATGTAGTATAACATTGAGAGGATATTCTGGAAGTTTGAATTTTCACAGGAAAAGAGCCTTACCAGGCACCCTAATATACCGTTTGAGTTTACTGATGCGTGTGTTTTTCATTTTGTTTTGCTACAGCTCTGTGAATGTGGGCATTTTGCATATTTATTGTCTTAACTGGTGTCTAATCTATAAATAACTTCAGTGAGTGTATGGTCCCTAAATTTCCATACTAACAATTTACTTTTGATTTACAGGCCAAAGAATGCGAAGCAGCCAGAGCGTGAAGAGAAGCGGGTCTTGGGTCTGGTGCTGCTGCGTGGGGAGAACTTGGTTTCAATGACAGTGGAGGGACCTCCCCCCAAAGATGTAAGGAAGATACAGAGCAGGGCAAACGAGACTGTAGGAGACAGGAGAGCACAGCAGAGGCACAAGACCCTGCTCCTTGTCAAAGGCAGTTTGCCTAGCAGCTACTGCCAGCTCTGCCAGGGGAACACATGGGGAGTAAGGGTTCCCATGAGTAACTCTCTCCTGGACACTCACCAGGCAAGGGAGGAGTGCCACTTGATTTTTCTCTCAGTAGGGTCCTGAGATACATGTGGCACAGTGGTGGGAGTGATACATTGAATCTGCAGGGTGCTTCCGTAGTGCACTTATTCATATATCCTTTTGAGTTCAGAACTAATAAGAGATCATGGTGTGGGAAAGGGTGAGAAGGATTTATCCTTCGGGGTAATCTGAGATGGCTGATAACTTGCCAAAGCATTTGATTCAAGCCATCCTTTTTTGTGCTTTCAGACCGGCATTGCTCGTGTACCACTGGCAGGAGCTGCAGGAGGCCCTGGGGTTGGCAGGGCTGCGGGCAGAGGAGTCCCAGCTGGAGTTCCAATTCCACAGGCTCCTGCAGGATTAGCAGGCCCAGTCCGAGGGGTAGGGGGACCCTCCCAGCAGGTGAGGAGGTGAAGAGGCCCAAGTGCCTGTACTGGTGTGGTGCGAGCCTCGCATGCTATGCAGGGGACTGAGGACAAAGGCATAGGAAGGGGGTAGAGGAAAGCCACCTGGATGGGACTGACGCAGCGTGTTGGTAGATGCAGAGAAATGTGGGTAAACCAGAGGTGAGAAGATGATCATTAGATTCAAATGGGCACGTTCAGTTTAAAAGAGAATGCTAGTGTGCCAAGACTTTTTTTAAAGTGAGAATAAGTGGAGATGTACAAAATTGCTATGGTCATTTCCTATCTAATAGGCCATGATCCACCATTTGTTTTCTGTGTATGAGTGAGGTGAGGATGTGCCTTACCTGTGCTGTCTGTCTCTCTGGCCGTCCTTCTCAGGTAATGACTCCACAGGGACGAGGCACCGTTGCAGCTGCCGCTGTGGCTGCCACTGCCAGCATAGCTGGAGCCCCCACTCAGTACCCACCAGGTCGGGGGACTCCCCCCACCCCTGTGGGCCGGGCAACCCCCCCTCCAGGTAAGGAACTAGTGAACCAAGAATCACACGAGTTTGGTTCTTAGAGGTGTGGGTCTGTGAAGACATTGTAGCATCTTGCAGTGATGCCTAAAAATACTTTTAAGAAGGCCCTGCCTCAGTACCTAATAGGAGCTTAGATCTGCTCCCACGTTGGATACTGGCTTTGACTGAAAAAGCTTTGGACTTTTTTGAGTTGCAGATGGCTTACATGGTGAATGGTCAAAGAGGAAGTTGGTCAGCACTCTTACTTGGTGTCTGGGCCCATTTCATTTTGTCTTGGGTTTAGACTTCATCTTTCTCTGACGTCTTCCTTTCTGCCTTTCTTTTGTAGGCATTATGGCTCCTCCACCTGGTATGAGACCACCCATGGGACCACCAATTGGGCTTCCCCCTGCTCGGGGGACCCCGATAGGCATGCCTCCTCCAGGGATGAGACCCCCCCCACCTGGAATCAGAGGTGAGTGGGTTCCCATGTGCCCAGCGGCGCCAGCCTGGGCCCTTGATACTCACATGCATTTTGACCTCATGGAATTTTGCTCTTTATTTTCCAGGTCCACCTCCCCCAGGAATGCGCCCACCAAGACCCTAGGATACTGTTGGTCCTTAGTCACTCTTTGCCTGCACTGTGTCTTGTGAAACTGTGTAGAGTGTTTGTGAGCTTCTGTCCCCTCTGCAGCATTAATATTCGCTAATAAATGCATAGAGCAATTAAACTATGAGGTACTGTTGTACATTTTCTTGTCTGTTGGTTTTGTTGAGGTCACAGTGACACTGCGTGTGCTTTATTATGAATGAGGTGTAAAGCCTGGCAAGCAACTCATTTAAATAAGTTTCTTTAACTCTCATGATAGAACGGTTGTGATCATTGTTTCAGCTTCCTAACATTTACTCTGCGTTGAGTGGTGTTGGTTAATAGCCTTGACACATAAGGAAACGTGGCCCAGGCAGTTAAGTGGTGGAGCTGAGACGTGTGCCTGGGCTCCTCCACTTTGTAGTGCCAGACACACTGCAGGGAGGCTGCAAGGACGCCAAAGGTTTCGCAAGGGTGCATGCCAAAGGAAGCCATGGCTCGGAATCAAAGCATGTGGAATAGGAGGTATGGCTTTGTCTGGGATGTTTATACTTCCATTTTCCAGCTCTCATGCAGTCTTCCCCGTGTCATCAGAGTGCGCACATGGTCCTGGGATAACCATCCTCTCCTGCCCATGGTAAGTGACCCTGTGCATTTGGACATTGACGGCAGAGTTGGGGTGTTGGGAGACAGGAGCTCATTTTTGAGAAGTTGTATTACTTATATCCTAAAACACAGTTGACACTCCAAAGTCCAAATTACAATTGTATCAACTGGGTCACTTAGTGATACATTGGAAGTATTCAGAAGGAGTTTCACAGGAGTAGACAGCGTCTTCTAGTTAAATAGTTAGAAATAAACAGGAGTGTCCAAATACGTAGGTCCAGTTTCAATTCCTAGTGCAACAGTGAAAATACATGTAAAAGGGGAGGACACGTAACTTTTCCTGTGAAGTTTTCAACAAGGGAATGAAGGAGCCTTTACTGATTGTAGGAGGTAGTTTATAAACACAAGAGGGTGTGATACTAACTCTTCACGTAACTTAGGAGGAATTGACTCATCTTTGATTTTTTTCACTCCATCCCAGGTGTGTATGTCATTGATACTTTCCGTCCTTTCAATCATGGCCTTTCAAGTAAATGTTTCCCAAGGACAATGGACATTCAAAATGGCAACAGTTGATGTTGATAGTCACTTTCAGGTAAGGATCATAAAGTATCCAAGCCTTCCTTGCTTTAGGAGACATGATAAAAATGATACTGATATGTATGGCAGGTTATGCTTATATGAACTGTGGACATTACATAAAAAGCCCTGTTTTCTGTGCAGTCTGCTCTCTGGATATCTTCAAATAACGTGTGCTCACTTTTCTGTTTTTGGAAGGAAAGCATTCCTCCTCGCATAGACCTGCAGGCATGCATGGCCCTTAGGTTTTGGCCTGACTGACTGTGCATTGTATTTGGAGATAACCTGTCCTCTAACACAGGCTTAGCTGTGAGATAGTGTGTGTGCGCTGCCAGACCACCCCAACTAAGAGAATCAGAATCTTCTTGCTGGTGTAGGGTCTTAAGTTTGTAAAATAACATCTATGGCGCACAGTAGAGGGAGGTGCGCCTATATTTCCTTAACTAAAGGTCACTTCTTGCAAGTTAGTGGTAGTTATAAGGACTCTGGGTTCTGGAAGGTGCTTGCTTTGAGTGGCTGTCTTGATGGGTGAAGTTCTGCCTAAACAGTTCTGAACTTTCTGAGAGTATTGCTTGTGGAACAGCCTAAAAGGCAACTTGACAGCAGCTGTTCTATAACAGCATATGGGGTAAGAGAAGCATTTGGCTCTTCTGTTTCCTATGGCTAGATCGAAGCCTCTGCAGTGTTCCAGTGGGGGCATTCCAACACAGCAGTTCAATGTTTGGAGGCTCTGATTGTCATGCATTCAAGAGAATTCATGTTGTTGTTGTTTTTATCCTCACCTGAGCATATGTTTACTGATGTTTAGAAGAGGAAAGGGGAGAGAGGAAAAGCAACACTGATGTGAGAGACATTGATCAGTTGCCTCCATACACCACACCCCAACTAGGGATACCCACAACCTAGGTATGTGCCCTGACTGGGAATCAAACACACAACCTTGGGTGCATGGTGACAACACTCCAATCAACTGAGCTGCCCAGCTGGGGTCATGTTTTAAACATAGTTAGGCAATGGCTTCCCAGTTTCCTGGTCACATTAACTGTAACTTTGTGTTATGCACTTGGTGTAACAGTATGAGTTTTCACTGTGGTTTACAGAACAGTTTTAGAGAGAACTCTGGGATTTAAATGTTAGGCTACCTTAAACCTTTGTTTCTGAGTTACTGTTGGTATTCTGTGTTCAATAAACTGGCTTTGTTGTAAAAAAAAAATCAAAAACATGTTTCCTTCCTTTTCAAAAATTTTATTTCCTTTTAGAGGGAAAGGGAAGGCGAGGGCAATGTCAGTGTGTGGTTGCCTCTCATATGCTCCCTACTGGGACCCTGACCGGGCCTGCAGGCCAGCACTCAGTCCACTGAACCTTGCTAGCCAGGGCAGTTTCATGCATTTATAAACTCATTGGTTCTTAGTTGTGTAATTATTCCCAATTTTAGAAGTCCTGTAATTTTTTTCTCATCTCCTAGATATATAATTGATAAATACAATAATAGTTTTTAGAAGTCCAACATTTGATGTATGTATATATTGTGAGAAGTTGAACAAAATAAGATTAGTGTACTGATCTGCTTATATAGTTTCCTTTTTTGGTGGTGGGAACATTCACCAAGGTACTGTCTGAACAAATGTCTGGTAGAGCTGACCTTGAGCACCATGAGCAGGAGCTGTGCAGATCCATGACATGTATCCACTGTTTTCAGTAAACACAGTCAGCCCTATGGATTGTGTGGTTTCACATCTGCAGACTCAAGTCAGCCTCAGATTGAAAGCAGTATTTTCTCTGCTGTTGGGAGTTTGCAGATGTGGAGACCAATTGGATGCGTTGGATTCTGGTACCCACAGGGGAATTGCAACCAATTTTTTGTGGATACCCAGGGGTGATTGTAGTTCAGTTTTGGGGGAGTCAGTTAATTGTGGCCTTCAACTCTTGTTCTTCAACTTCTTGTGAGGAAGTCAAGGCTGCTAAGCCCAATATGGTTCATGGGTCAACTATATACAGTGCAACTTTAACTATCATAACTATGCTGTCTGTTGGAACCCTCAAACCTACTTTATAATGCAAAGTGTGCACCCTTTGGCCAACATTTCCCCACTACTCCCATTGCTGGCAGCCACCATTCTGTGCTGCTTCTGAGTTCAGCTTTTAGATTACACACATAAATGAGGTCAGGAGTGGTGGATGTTTGTAAACTAAACGGTGTTCAGTTTCTTGTAGGTGTTTTTACTTGGGTAATAGAGTAATACAACTCACTTAGGGAATTATGTGTTAATAGTAACACTTGTCTAGAATTATAATAGTCTTGTTTCAAAGGTCAGGAAAAACTTCATTGTGTTGATTTTAATTGAAACTCATTGATTTTAAGAAATAATTTGTTACAGTTGCTACTATATTATGAAATATTCAGGTACATGTTAGCTATTAGATAATTCTTTGCCAGATTCTGTCTTAATTTGCACTTTATTTCTTATGGACTTGGCCATATATAACACTCAACCCTAGAAAGTGTGTCTCAGTTGGTTGGGAGTGTCATCTCCCCAACCAGAAAGGTCATGTGTTCAATTCCCAGTCAGGGCACATGCCTGGGTTGAGGGTTTAGACCACAGTTGGGACACAAACAAGAGACAACTGATCTCTCACATGGATGTCTCCATCCATCCTCTCTCCTCTCCTCTCTAAAAACCCACAAGTATGTCTTTAGGGTTAGGATAAAAGAAAGTAAAGTGATCACCATGCTTGAATTGTATTACATAACTAAAGTAAAGCATGTTGTCACGGGTGATTGGTGTCACAACTTTTACAGTCTTACATGGCACCTTTTTGCCCACATAGTTGATGACTGAAAAGAAGCGGGAATTTGATCACTGAATTTTCTGGCATGTCAGTATGGATTCTACCCAGTACTGTTGCATCAAGGCTGAAAATCACGTTAACTGCATTTAGGACAGAAGTGCAAACCACTCCAGGTAAAGTAATGTTACAAAGAAAGTTGTGTGTTACAGAGGCCTTGGCTAGATTTATGATGAGAAAGGACCTTGTCTGAACGTAATGATTTCAAATTGTGAGCTTTAAAGTGTCACTGAAATCAGTCACTGTGCCTCACTAGACTTTTTAGGGAACATTATTTTCAACAGAATACGGTGTCAAATGTTAAAACTTTGCATAGCCTACGTGGCAGGTGTAGATGCTAGTTGTACATGTGCCAGTTCCTCAAACACCCTTTAAAGAATTTTTCAAAGACATTTTGAGCTAATTCTTTTTTCTTTTGTATACATTTTTATGCTGTTGAGAGCAAGAAAGGAAGCTCATCCTTGGATTTTAGAAGGCACAGATCTGTAGTGAGACACAAGCCAGGATACGTGGAAAGGAGGCGCCTACCAGCTTGTGGATCCAGTACCAAGCGCCAAGGCTGTAGGTGTCTGGTGTCCAGGTAGGAGCGGATCTCATAGGGTGCGAATGCAAGGAGTGGAGAAAACACCTTCACACGGACTCTGACGCTGTGTTTGAGGACCATTATTTTGTGATTTTTGCTTCTCTTCAGTTACTAGAACAGCGATTTTCAACTGTCGTGCCTAAAGAATTTTTAAAACACACAGTACCTGACTATTTAGTCAGGGGCATTGACCTTGTTTGTCCAATTTCAAAACTGAAAACATCCAGCAGAACAATTAGCTATCATGTATGAATGCATCAGAATTACACCTTTTTTGTCAGATTGGCCAAAATACATTTTTTGGTGTGCATTAGAATTTCAATAATTAATTTGTGTGCCCTGAGATTGAAACAGTTGAGGATCGCTGTGCTAGGTCAGTGTGTATAGGGCAATGACATAGCAAATGTTTAAGAATATTACTTTGTTACGCAGCATTTATGTTTTGATTGAATTTATTGAAATATTACTAATATTTTCAGTGTTACAGTATAACTCTTTAAATACTTTGCAGTTACTTCTTTATAGTGGAATGCTTCTGATTATAATCTAGGCCTGATTTTCAATGCCATACTCCTAACCCAAAAAGGAGTCAGCCGTAGATATTCCTAGACAGAACATTTGTAGGGGACCCATCTTAAGTAGAAATCAGAAATAACTGAGGTCACAGGGGTGAGAGGGCTTCAGTGAAAAGACCAGGAAAAGAGCAGCATTTGAAATGTAGCCCAAAGAATGTCAGTTATGGATGTGAGTGTTAATGGTTTCAGCAAGTGCATGTATGCCAAAAGTGTGCAGGCAGCCTGCGTAGGGGACATCTGTGGCCTTTTCTCAAATAGTAGATGGAGAAAACCCTAAGTGACTCCTTTCTTACACTCAGAGGAGACATGCCGGGGGTACCAGTGTCCTGGGGATGGCCACAACTGCTTTTCTGGCTCCTTCAATAGCAGCAGTGTCTTTGCAATTCTGGAATCCATGTGTCTAACGTAACATGCCCTTACCTGTGATTGAGGAATGGTTAGCAGGGGAAGGCTTGGCTCGGTGAATTCTTTCCTTTGGTAGGCAGGGTTAATCTTGAAAATGTAGGCGAGGTGGCCAAGCTGCAAGAAAGCCTTTGATAGCTCAATGGGATGTTTGAGGTTGAAGATGATGTACTCGATATTTAGTGGAAGGGAATAACAAAATGACCTAGATGGAGTGGAATTCATTAGGTTGTCTGTTTCCATATTATCTAAAACACAGCGCTTTACAGAGGTTCTTTGACATGATCATTTGTCCTGTGGTGGTAAAAAGGAACAATTCCTGATAAGAGTACTTCTCAGTCTGTTAGGAAACGTGTCAGGAAAAGTAGTTGGTGTGCTGTTCTTTCAATGATAAAATTGGACTGTATTAACATAGTGCTTTGGTTTCTTATATCAGAGGTGTTACACCGTAGCTTAGCCTGCACAGTCCTCCAAAATGCAGTGTTGGTAGACAGGTCATTGGATTTGGATTCACCCATTTCATCTACCTTAGTTTTATCTGACCATTCTCATTGATTCTTCATGTTGATTTTTCCCATGAATGGGGTATTTGGATTGCTGTTTTTAATGTAGTTTAGGCTCTGAAATTGGATTAGAAAATAGGAATTCATCAATGCTGTTACTGTCTATTGTCATATGCCTATTTAGTTTTCAGTTTGCTTGGGGAAGTGGAATCTAAGGCATTACATTTTGTTTTAAGACTCCAAAGATCTCAGTACTGTTCAGTCAGATTGCTGGGTATTTACTTCATTCTGCTTGAGTTTCCCCCCAGATTTTCATCTTAATTCTGTGTCAGTTGAGTGATACTGCTGCCAAAGATGATCGATCTTCCTTCTCCTAAGCCGGGGACCTTTGCATTAGTAGAGCTGCGCAGTCTGCAGGTAGTAGTGTTTTGACCGAGGTGTGCTCCTGTTGGGAAGACCTTGGCGCGACTTATGATGAGCTGTGTGTTCTGAGCATGACCGCGTGAAGCTCAATCTGAGTACTCTGAAGTCCTGCCCAAGTGTCCGTCAAAGGACGTGGGACACACCTGTTCTAACACACGCTCGCAGGCTGTGATTTTCAAAGGTTTCCCCCACAGGATTGTGCACGGAGAATGGAGTTGCAGGTTTTCCCAGTGAAGTCGAGGAAGGTGGGTTCTGATCCACTGCTCTGGTTTCTTTTCGAATATAGCATCTTCAGTGCTTGTGACATTGGTGCCGCCCACCTTTGTCTTTCCATTGGGCATTTCAATTAATAATTTCAAGAGAGTATGGACTTGGGAGATACTGTGGGGTTTTTTTTTTTTTCATATACATCGTGATTCATTTTCAACCTTGTACAAGAATTGACTGAGGCCATGTCCCCAACCCAGGAGGGGCTGCAGTTAACCACATGAGTGAGAAATTGTCAGTTTGTTGTCGATATATTGCTTTGTTGGATATTAAGATGACACTTTAAAAATTTGATCTTTAATTCTTATTTAGTGAGTTAAACTACCTCTATCTTGGCAAGACACAGATGAAGAGTTAGAATTTTGGGCTCTGATTGAAGGGGGGTACAGTTGGCAGTAGGTGGATCTGAGCCTTACAGCAAGGAAGGGTTTTGCCTCTTTGGAATTGGGTCTCTACTCTCACATCATTCTTCACTATCTGTCTTTATTTGCTGGAGTAATGGATCTTGTATTATCTGAGATTGACATTCTTTGATTAGATGTTTATGCTTTGCTTATTGTAGCCATTGTGAGGGGGTTGAATAATAATTAAACAGGTGTTTAGAAAACCTGTATAAAAATGTTACCATGGACAGTTGAATGTATTAAGACCTTATCCTTAAATAGTCACCTTAATTTGTTAGTGTGTGTGTGTGTGTGTGCGTGTGTGTGTGACTACGTGTAAATATGGTGTGGGTGTTTATGCTGTGATGAGTGTGAACAGCTTCTAGTGAAAAGCTGTTGGGGTTCCAATGAATTACATTCTTTTTAAAGTTAGTTAGTGTTTTCACAGTTCTTTACCTTCTTTAGTCCCTGTTTCCCTGCCAGAAATGTTTGTATACTTACTACCTCAGAGACTTGTTTGGTTTCCCTTAGTGTTGCTGAGTTTGAGGAGCAGGAATAGGCTGAAGGAAAGAGAGCAGGAAGTCACCTTTTACTACCTGAAAAGAAGCTGAGTGAGAGGAAAGGACTTGAATTAGGGGTCTGTTGTCTTGGGGTCATTCGACCTTGGGTGTTTGGTGCAACCTAGAGTGGTCACTTACTGCTGAGAGAAGACGCTGGTAGCTGCTGGGTGGGCCCCATGCAGATAAACCATTCATGGGGGCAGGAAGGTGACCTAAAGGAAGTCCTTTCACATGTGAATCCCTGGAAGATGGTCAGCTTTTTGTTTCTTGGTGGAGGCAGGGCTAAATTGATCAAGGAACTCCTCTCTTGAACCCGATGACAGCAGGTGCAGCGCAGCTAGTGGTGGTGCTACGGAAGGACTGCGTTGGCACTAGATGGTGAATGCAGTGGTGGGAGAAGGGAAGACAGGAAGGGAAAAGATGGCTTTAAGGGGATTTTTTGACGTGCTTGTCCAAGTATGAGGGGAGACATGTCCTTTGATTGCTTCTTTTGTGGGGGTTAGGACTCGGAAACACCATCTACCGACCCCTGCATGGTTTAATTCAGCGTGCCTGTCTCCACCAGCTTTGTCCTTTGAGACTCCATGTCCTTGCCTGAGATCACTGCATAGGCATCCTGGGGTTTTCTGTGGGTGGAAGGCCTGTTCCTGCTGTGGTTATTGGAGTGGTCCTGTGGTTTACAAGTGTAGGCAGCTGAGAGGAAGTCAAACTTTTCTCCAACTCCAGTGCACGTGAGAGTCACCTGGCGGGTTGTTCAGTTTTCAGTTTCCTGGGTCTGAGAAATTGACATGCTCTTGGTTTAGGCACATAGAGAACATCTGGGGTTTATCCATTTTCTGAAAGTGCTGTTTGAATGCTCATTTACATGGCTGTGGGTAAGAAGTTCATTACAGGACATTTAAATAATGAACAAGAACAGGGAATTTTGAAAGAATTGATTGTCTTACAAAGTGAGTGGAAAATGCTGTTTTTTTTTTTTTTTTTTTTGTAATCCAACAAACTGGGAACGAATGACAGTAGCCACTGGAATCAAATGCATGGGTAGACACACGCTTTCAGAATTTGGACAATCTGAATCTATATCTTACCAGAACAAATTGCCAATATTCATTTATATTATGTACCTCCATTGAGGAAGTGAGGTCATTTTTTATAATTTTTCTAATAATCAACTACTACCCCAATTTTCACCTGGTTTAATTTGTATAAAAATGACCAATACAAAGAAACTTCCAGAAAATCAGATGTTTTAAAGCACTTTAAAAAAATAGATGTGATCTCACTAGTGTGCTAATTTCCTAGACATGGCAATTTCTACCTAATGCTGAGGCTTTAGGAATGGCATTGTATCTAGTAGGTGTTCTGTTCTGTGTTGGTCCTGAACCATGCATAACTTTAATAATTACTTTGCATTTAGGCATGTGTTTGTTTTAACCATCCACTTCTGGATCATTTTACATGGGCCATAAACTGGCAACACCGATGAACTTTTCTGGGTGATGCTCTTCACTGGGGAAATTTCAAAATGTATGTTGTAGCTTGGCTGTAAATACCCTGCTAACTATATTTTATATTGAAATTGAGTACTGTTTTGTAAATATGCTTCTTTGTGGGAATGGTGTTAACAGTGGACAGTCTGCTTTTCTTATGAACTTTGAAACTCAGCCACCTCCGTTGGGGTTTCCCACATTTGGAAGTGCTGAAGAGTGTACATACAGGTCAGGTCAGAGTCACCCTCCATGGGACAGCACGTGAAGAAGGAGCCCAGACTTGAAAGAGAGAGACTTTTTTTCTGTGGCTTGGACTGAAGAAAGAAAAAATCAGGGAGTTTTAAAAATTGTGACTTAGGAAGGAACTCTTGAAACAAGGAGACTTCTTTTATGTGGGATAGACTGAATAAAAGGAGAAATCATGGAAGATTTTAAAATTGTGACTCACGAAGGAACTCTAATTTCAAATATTGGAGACCTCTCTATGGTTTGGACTGAATAAGAGGAGAAATCATGGAGGATTTTTAAAAACTGTGACTTAAAGAGGGACCCAAACCTGAAATAAGGAGACTTCTTTTCTGTGGCTAGGACTGAAGACAAGGAGAAACCACACACGATTGTTAAAAAACTGATTTATTATTCCTATGAGGATAAGTGACTATAGTGATACTAATTTTCTTTTATAGAATGGCAGGAAATGTGTGTCATATTTTTCTAATACTTTTTTGCATCATGTATAACTCTGGTGAGCGTGACTGGATGGATGCCATGGCTTGGACCTTGAGATGGATGGGGTGTTTTCGCTACTGCGTGATACAGTCTTAAGTGATGTCAGAGTAATGACAGAAAAATCCATCCCTCAAATTACTCAAATCACAGTGAAGAAACTTTGGTAAAAACCCTCAATTACTGAATAATACCTTTGTCTAAGATTGGAAAAATGGATACAATAAGGCATAGGCTGACTTTTCTGATATTCTTGGATTGGGAGAAAAGACATTAATGGTTCGTCATTGGCCTCGATGTCATTATTACTCTTCTCTCTCCAAGGCTAAGTTACAACAGTTGGCATATAGTATGGATTTGATGGGTAATGAATAATTTTGCTATAGTGGTATATTGTTAAAAGTTTTTACTACAATCCAGTTGTAAGTGAAGAAAAGGTCCAAGAAATGAGACTTATGCAGTCAAGGCAAAATTTGGCTTCCAGGTTAGACCATTACTCATATTCTTTATAAAGGTTTGAGTCAAGGAACAGAGCATATCATTGTGCCATGGTGCTGGGCGCAGAGAATTGGGCGATACTATCTTAAATTCAACTTGCCTATTCCATCAGTTAGAGTGATATTTCCACAATAGTGCCAAATTTCAGTTTGGGGCTTTGGTGGAAAGAGGTGTCCCTTAAGGTTGTCTACTTTATTATATGCATCCATCTATTCAGTCTAGCTCACTGGAGAATAAAACTTCACATGTTTTAACAAAACAAGCATGTGTTCATTTTAAGCAATCTCATGTAAATCTGGGTAAGAGAGTACTTGGCTACATAAAAAATGTGAGAATGCATCCATCAATATATAGGTTGGTAAAATACTACATAGGTTACTTTTCCTTTTTGTAATGTACATAAGCAACTTCTACAACTTGTAAAAGAAAAGACTTTGAACAGTTTTTTAATGACAGCATCATATCCACATAACACATGAAATATCTCAATGTCTTCTACAAACATCATTTCAAAATCATTGTATGATATATTTGAGTATGACTTTTATAGAAATGTAAAAAGGACATGCCAGCTAGGAGGTGAGGAGGTGGTTGTCATTGGTGGACACAGATGGAGCCTAAGAAAGATGGACAGGGGTTTGAGCCCCAAACCTCAAGCGTTGATTGCATGGAGGATGCTGTTCAGACTCCATTGGGTGGAGCTACCTTCCTAGTTGAGAGTGTGGACATCTTTAAACTGTATTCAAACTTCCAACCGGTCGCCTTACTTCTGTCTCCAGATTCTCTATTTCATGTGCCAGAGAAGTCTATGGGACAGATGACAAACCACATCGTGTTTTAACAGTGTTAGAAATAAGCAATAATCAGAGATGAGAACAAATTATGTAAACTGGTAATGTTTAGAGCATCTTTTGCCACTGTCAACAGGAGATACTCCACTTGCAGTCTCTGAACATTAGGATTCTTCAAATCTGGGCTGTCTTAAAGCCCAGATTACCTTCTGGTCTGTAACCGTCTCCTGAAATGTGTACAGCAAGAAACCAATGTGACCGCAGCCCAGGACGAAGTACAGATTCTCTGAAAAGCTCTTTTCCACGAACGTAGATGAGCTGGAGATCACAGCCCAAGGGACTGTACCCACATTGGTAACTGATTCTTTGTCAAATTCTGGAGAACCCCGAACTGTTGTGTCCTGAACTGTTTGGACAGCTGTGGGATTCTCAGCCTCAGGCTGGCATATGGGGTCTTTGGCCAGATCAAGGGCGACTCTCTGGCCCTGATCTGTATCTGTGCCTGGCCCAACAGCATCAGGACAGCCTCTCTCATTGTGTGTTGCTCCCCAAAAGGCAAGTGTGCGGAGGGCGAGTATTGAACTGAAATTTATTTCAAGCAGACAAAACTTGTGGTGTTGGGCTTTTACAGACAGTATCAAGTAGCCATAAGCCAACCCTGCAGGAATCTGGGGGAAAAAAAGGAAAAGGACGGCATATTTGAGTTGATTTAGAAGCTTTACCAGCTACAAAAACAAAGACAAAATGTAGATTTATACTGATCTGAACTTCATCCTGCCTTTCAAATGTTTACATTTCATTGGACATCTTTGGATTTGGATAACAAGGATTTTCTTTTTTCTTGGTCATGGAGCATCAATTCATTTTCATGCACTTGGGACTTTCCTATGCATGTGTGATAGTTTTTTTTATCTCCTAAGCATTTTTAACACAGCCCAAAATCTTATCCCACTAATTACTTTATTGGACACATAAAGCTTGTGTGTGGGTGATGGTATTAAAATGTAAATAGAAAACTGCATAATGAATGTATATGAACTGGTCATTGATGTTAGAAGATGAAGGGAATGAAGTTCAACATGTGATGGTTTCATTTCATTGTATTGTTTACTTAAAATGTTCTTGGAATATAATACTCAAGCACAGAGGCCTACATATATAAACAAATATGTTATTTTAGATAACGTTTTAAATGGTAGTTGTGATATTAGAGCTGGTTTCCTAGGAAGTTTCTAATAACTTGTTTGATAAAGTTGTCTCCTGGAAAATATTTTAGACAAGAATTCTGAGGACGTTTGTAAAGATATACACAATTCTGTATTCATTGTGTGCTCAGGGATATCATAAAAGGAATGGCGCGCTTAAAATGTTAATCAGGAAAAAAGTAAGGCACTAGTATTGTGTGCATATTGAGAATACTGTGCATGAAAAAACCAAATACAGTTGTTTCCTGACTTTTCCTGATACAATTAACAAAGAGTTTGGTAAAATATAGAAGAAATATTTTAATATATGATTATAAAAACAACTGTCAGAATACCTCTGAATGATGTGCATTTAAAAATCATTTTGACTAGATTATTGCTGTGGGACGTTGGGGAAGGGGGGTTTGTATACAGCTGCCACATGGACATAATATTCAGGCTGCTCTGCGGGATGTAGATGTTACTGTGCAAATGGTGTCTGTTAAAACGTGTGTGGTGTGAGGAAATGGTCTCTATGCTTGATAACAAGTGCAGAGCTCTGTAGGCTTTGCGATTACTCTTCAAGTGCTGTTAACCATCTTAAGCATGGAGGTGGCTAACATTTGGGACTTGACTTCAAGCTCAGATGTTGGGAACCCACATAAGTTTTATAAGTGTTCTAATGTTAAATAGGTAGACTTCCATTAATTTATTTCTGCTACATACTGCTATACATTTTGTTATAAACAGTGTTACGAATGTCAAATAATTTTGTTTTGATAAACAATTTTTTCTACATGTATATACATTATTGTAAATGTTATAAATATGTATCAGTTTTCTAAGATAGAATCTTTTTTGTTTGCCAAAGATGTTAGATAATAGCCTCTCTTGTATGTTCTTTGTATCATTAGGATCTGTTTTCAAGTTGCGGTAAAGGCAATGTGTAGGCCACTGCTTTATGACACGACTCACCACCCTGGGAGTGTCATGGCAACTGTAGGTTTGCCATTGTTCATCATGGTTTTTTGAGTGTGTACAGATAGAACACAGTTCTTAGCATAGCTTAGAGACATCTCTGCGTCTGATAAAACAGCCTTTGTTAGAAAAGGTTTCATTTGCCAACGCAACTTGACTTTTAGTGATACTAGTTTTTTCTTGTTTTTAGGTACTTTTTTCTAGTTGTATAGGTGTTTTATATGTTTTACGGGGACATTAGCAATGGTATATATCAAACCCAAGTTCATTAAATGTGGGCTGACAAAAGAATGTTTTTGTATTATATGTATATAGTAGACATAGTATTATGTTTTTAAAGCATAGGACCTACTATATTTGCATGTTTTATAGGTATATTATATATAAAGTGCAAACTTTCCCTAATGGTTGTCATATTATCTCTGAAAAAATAATGGGGCAGCTGAAGGGGTATTTTTTAGAACAGTGTATATAAAATAGTTAGAATGTGTAAGTTTTTGCTTTAAACTTTTAGTCCTTCAAATACAAGGATTGTTTACATATTCATATGTGTATACGTTTATACACATATACTTACATGTACATATCTGTATATGAGTGTGTATAGAACTGCTCATTAAAAGTCAGGATAGAGACTTACTGGAAGATACTGTGAGGCTGCTAGCTAATTACATAGTGGACAAATGTTTTGTTTTACAACATCTGCATAGGATTTGATAGGCATATATTTTGTGACTACCAAACTAATCAAGTGAAAACTATTTCGCAAATTGAATTGCTATACTATGTCTATTTGGGATGTATTTGGTTAAAAGTGATTGTATTATTTCTTTGTTTTGTACATAGAGGCTGAATGTTTTCTAAAACAGTTTGGGACATAGAACTTTCACCAATTTTAGAAGTGTGTGTTCACTGAACTGTTGAATGTAGAGTCACCATTTGGTCTACGGAGTGTGCTTCTAAATGAGTTAGGCTTGATTTTGAGGATTTGTAAGTTCCTGTGTTCTTGTGGGTTTTTTTTTTTCTTAGACATTCTTTGTTAAAGTGTAGAAATCATTGCCATTTATTTTTTAAGCTATGTAAACATGTGTACATTTTCTTCCAATCTAATTTTTGAATGTTAACTGTTCGTACCGAGCAGGGAAGTTTTTGACTGCTGTATGTATAGTAGACAAGTTTCTTAGAGCATGGGGACTTCCTAGGTGTATAAAAGTGCCCTCTCTCCACGCGTACTAGGTGCGCGCACACGCACACGCACACACACACAGAGAGTAAATATTTTGATGTTGAATATTATGAAGGGGTGACTGATCTGATCAGATCTTTGTTTCTATACCACATAACTTTATAGATATGCAGAATATTCTGTCATTGTAAAATACGTTTCATCTAAAATTAGAGCACATATGCTGTTTTTGCAGGGTGACATGGTACACAAATCTGGTCAGCTGTGATCTTTAGACTGTCCTGTATATTCATCTTTAAAACACTTGTTCATTGCTGGTACAGTTTTAATTATCAGAAACTTCAAATAGTTTCTGTCTGCATTTGAGTGGATTAATGGTTATGGACAAGGGTAGTGGATGTTTTCTCATCTCTAACGTATGATTCTTTTTTCGTTACATCTAATTTTCCACACTTGCATTATCTTACAGTCATGGCATGTTAAACTATAAGGTTGAAATACGATTGCAAATTATTTTAAAAGCTATCTAGGTGTCCCTTTAGATTTGTTAAAACAGCTGTGTTTATAACAATTGCTGTAGGACAATTGGGCTTTGTAGGATGTTGATAAGACAGGATGGTAGAGGGCAGAAATTTTCCTCAGCATATCGTTCCCCTTTGTGTGACCTTCATTGGGATTGCTGGGATTGTTACAGGCAAATTACTTAAAAATTGTTACGTTAGTGAGGAGATAGAGTAAGCATTGAAAGTATTTTTAACTAAATTTATTACAGTGACTGGTTAATAACAATATGTTTCAACTGTGCACTTCTGTGATGTATCATCTGTGTATTACTCTGTGTGCCCTTCACTCAAAGGCAGATCATCTCGTTACCATGTGTTGGGTCTCCTTGACCCTTTACTAGCCCCCAACCCCTTGCCTACAACAAGAATGAACCTCGAAAATATCATTCTAAGCAAAGTAAGTTAAGTCAGAAAAAGCCGAGAACTGTATGATTTCACTCATGTGGGATACAAAGCATTGAAAATATTTTTACCTCATGTTTTTATTTAGAGGAAAATTAGATAGTAATCATTAAATTGGTTTTATATAAATTTTCCATTTTTTATAAAAATAACTATATTTCAGGGACATGTATGGTAGTTATATCTTATTTTCCCAGATACACTGAGGTTCATGGTGGAATTTGATTTAACATTTACAGATTCTCTGAAATACACGGTTCTGTGTTCATTTGTTACATAGCAATAACCAAGACAATTTTGTAAATAATGGATAAGTGAAATATCTGGATGTACTGAGAGTCTTACAAAGTATGATCCTGTAAATATTTTACTGTAAATTGGTTACCATTGTTTACCGTGGCAAAGAAATCAATCATTGAGAAAGAGGCTCTTGGAGCATTGAAAAATTTATGTTAATTTGGTTAAGAGGAGAAATGGACAAGATAAATGCATTTGCCCCGTTCTCAAAGAAGAGTTGGACATTTTGACAAGTATAAATTGTTATTTTAGAATACCATGAGGATATATTTAGTGTTTTTGGATGTACCAAACTTCCTAATATGTTTCTCTTAATAATATTTTTATTAATACTTTTGAAAAGCAGTTTTAAATTCACAGCAATATTGAGGGGAAGGCACAAAGACTTCCCTTCCCCACACACATGCATAACCCTCCTTGCCATCAACCCAAAATTCAGGAGTGATGGCTACTGTTAACACCCCCACCAGAGGGGCACATTTGTGACAGTTGATAAGCCTACATCAAAACATCATAATCACCCAAAGTCCATCGTTTACATTAAGGGTTCAGTCTTGGTGTTGTACATTCCACGATGTTATGACATACATCCATTATTATCGTAAACACAGTATTTTCATCACCCTAAAAGTCCTTTGTACTCTGCCTATTCAGCCTGTTTGCTTTCTCCTTATTTTAACATTCAAGATATTAATGACTTCATTAAGCAGATTTTATACTACCTCTTGGAACTATACACAGTTCTGTATGTGTTCCCTTGGCTGCATGACAATATTCAAGACAATTTGTAAATAACAGGCAGATACATGTTTTTTACTTTTTAACATCTAGTCTTTCCACATGTATTGAGTCTCACCAGATATACTTATGTAAATAATTCATTATAACACTTAATGATGATTTGTTGGAAATGGGTTGACCTCGAAGTGGCTAGATGGTGGGTTTCTAGAGCTTGTACATATCTGTGACCTGTTGGTGTTAGGGGAAGGAAAGGTAAAAGGGAGTGTGCCTTCACTTCTGACTTTCCACTGTACAGAAAAGTTTACATTTAAGCCATTGTTCAGTGCTTGTATTATTACATGTTAAACGGCTACATCATAATAGTGTATTTGTATTGCTGATAGGGCATTATGTATTTTAGTCATAGGAAATGTTTTTATTAGAACTTCTGTTCTCTCTTTGAATTATACAGTTTTGTATTTACTTGGGCTGCATGACCTCATTCAAGACAGCTTTGTAAATAACAGGTATATAATACCAATTTAAACATCTAGTTTTTCTAGATGCTGGGAGTTTCGCAAAATTCTGTAAATATTTCATGGCAAATTATAGTTGGCTTTTGTAATATTTCAGCAATGTGACAGATAATTGGTAACAATCTGCCTCCTAGGGCTGTGTAAGCATTGTGATGTTTGTTGAGTGAGGTTTGGGGGAGGGGTTGACAGATCAACTCCTTATCTTCATGTTAGGTTCTGATTTATAAGAGAAGATTAAATTGTACATCTGTAACACAAAATATACATGAGATGTACTTTTATCTTTAGTAGGAAGAAAAAGACTTGAGGATTGTCACTTGGTCCATGTTCACATATATGCAGTGATACATTCACAGATGGAAGATAGTCACATTGCTGAAGTAATTGTTATTTTGCTATGCTAGATAAATCGCAAATTTACATTTTCACATAGCGATATATAGTAATGCATATACATACATATGTAAAACTAGTTGTAGGAATATAGATCTGATTATGTTTCTTTTCACATTTACTAGTTTACTGATTTTTCATTTTATTTCCCTGAAACGTACGGAAATGGTATTCTTACCTTAGTATTCTTAGTCTGCTTCATGTTACATTTAAATGTATGTTAGATTTATATAAGTATAAGCAGCTTCATATCTTAATTTTAATCTCTTTTCATATATATGCATCTGTATGAGAATTTCTCTGGTTATAACTTTTTTAAATTCTCTGAGAGCTTTTTAAAGGTTTCTGATGAATTGGTATATTTGAATGTTATGTGAAAAATGCCAAAAATGTTGTCTCAGTTGCCTGTGATGTAAATTTAAAGTACGAAATTTCTTAAGAAAGGTGGTCCTATCCAGTATTGATCAAAGTATATACATAAGATCTTTTTGAACATCTGTTTGGTAATGACAATCAAAACTGAAAGTGTAAAATTTCAGAAATGATGTAAGTTACTGCTGTGATTTTATCTATCCCAACTCCCAGATTTACAAAGAAGAAAGTAAGTTACAGATCAAGTGTAACATTGAAATACACATCACCAAAAGAAAGATTGTAATGATGGTAGCTTATATGTCATAAGTATAGCTTAAACACTTGATAAAACATTAAGTGGAAATGTTTTAATTTTAAGTCAGTACTTAAAATGGTCATTTGTGAACAAAGATTGAGTAATTGTGTGTTTACAGAGGTGTGACTGCATGCCTCTAGTTCCGCTCAATGGGGAATGAGATTGTCCTGTGAGAATTCTTAGAGTTAAGTAATGATTGTTCATCATTGTGACTATAATGGTGATTGTTTTGGCATTCTTTCTGAAATTTCTGTACATGTACCTGTTACATACTGAGGCATTGTTTAATCCATATGTATGTATATTGCTACACGACAATCTACAATGACTGCAATGAGTTATGAAAGAGAAGGTTGTCTGGAGGATTATGGCAAATTTTAAATGCATGGAGAGATGGGAAAAGGAGGACTGCTTGTACTTTTTGCATTTAAAATTTAAAAGGCATTTCAAATGGAACATTTAACGAATAAGGAATTTTAACGATACGACCAACTTGTGCCTGTCTTCAATCTTGCCTATAAACATTTTGGGAATATTGGGCCATCGTGTCCTGCTTTGTATTCCCGTTGGCCATTATGCATGGTTTTTGAGTGATCAAGAAGAACACGTGACTGAGACAAGTGCAGTGGCGAGCTGTACGGTGTAATAAAGAGTTGATCGCCCAAGGAGAGAAGAAGGAGAGGATAGTGGTGGAGGTATGTGCCAAACACTTCAGTTTGGGTGGACAGACCAAAGTCATATTCTCTGAGGCGTTAATTTTTATGAGGCATGACTGCATTGGTCATTAGTAATAGGTCTCCTAGGGCATGCTGGGAGTTACTCTTAATTAACATGAGTCTATTTGGAGAACAGAATATGTTCTGTCCTTTACTGTAGCTGATTGTGTGAAAAGGATTTGAAGTTGGGCTTTATGGGTTTAGATTATTTTGGATTAGCACAAAAACATTTCAATGTTCTTTCCATTTGTGCTGAAGGTGCTCCAAAAAGGTAAAAGAGTAAAACGAACAGATACTTCATTATATCCATTCCCCATGCCATGTAAATTGAACCAAATTTTGTGTCTCATTTGTATCTAACCTTGTCTATACTGTACTTAATCAGGTGAACATGATGAGAGATAAATATATTTGGAGATAATGTGCGGACCGCTGACGACAGGAACATCTGTCTTTCTGTGGAGTTCCTTTATTCCTAAATTTCAACTGAACCACAGGTAAGAAGGTTCTGGAGCAGGAAGTGCTGTTTTAGGATGAGGTACAGCTAGACTCAGGAAAGGGAAAACTTGTCTCTGTTGTTTTGGGGCACATTGGATTTTCATTGATGCCTGAGAATTAGTGTGTAAATTAACTATGAAAGAGGGTAGTTTTACCAAAGAAAATACATAGAGTATATGCAGAAGGTAGGAGAAATTTCTTTCTTGAATTAATTTCCTAATTTATGAGCAATCCTGGTAGCATAGCTAGTGTTCTGAAAGAAATGGTGAATTGCAGTTTTGCAGTGTGATAAAAGGGGATGTCAAGAGAAGAAAAAAAAGTTGCTGATACTGCCAAGTAGTCAAGTCCTGGCTGACCTAAGGGAGTTACCTGCTGTTTCAGTTGTCTCGGAATGGTATATACTTTACCATACGATATTCTTTTTCCTTGTAGGAGCTGATAGTTCCAAAAATCTACACTTTTTGCTGTCCTGTCCTTGTTAATAATCCCAAGAATTGGCACCGCCGTTTTCAGCAGAGCAGTCGTGACTGCAGTGTGCTTCGTGCCCGTCTCTGCCCCGTCATTGACAGGACTGAGGGTGGCCGGCTGGCTGGCTGCTCCTCTGATGCAGGGAGGTCCCTTCAGGAGGCAGTAGTTGGTATTCTGCTTTCTTTAAGCTTAATGAATTTTGGTGGCAACTGGTGGGTTTTGAGCTCTGTTCAGGTTAGTTACTGCTGAGTAAGAATCCTGAAATTCAGTAGCCTACAACATTGTTGTGTTATTTCCACTGATTATATACCTGAGCACTTTAGATAGTACTGGAGTATGTGTTGAAACAACTGGGAAGACCTGGTGGTAGAGAGGGCTTCAGGCGAGAGCTGGGCCTCACCCGTGGCAGGCATGGGTGGCAAAGGATCCGGAGGGCAGGCGGGCACAGCTGAGGCCTCCCAGGAGAGAGCTCCCCCACAGCTAGATTACCAGGGGGAGCATCATAGATACAAGGGTTGAAGGATAGCACAGCACGCCTGCGACAGTGGCATGGTTCCTGCCCTGGCTTCAGAAGTCACAACACTGTTAACTTGTATGTCCTGTGGCCTGCCCACATTCTGGCAGAGATGCCATCCTCTGGATGCCTTGTCATTAGAAGTTTCTGGCTCTATTCAGATTAATTTTGTTCTTACCTTGCTCCTGTTATGGGACCATTTTTTCCTGGGATCCCTGGATCTTGCGTCTTGCATCTTGCATCTAAGTTAGACCCAGATGTCACTTATTC
This sequence comes from Carollia perspicillata, assembly GCA_004027735.1. Lineage (NCBI taxonomy): Eukaryota > Metazoa > Chordata > Mammalia > Chiroptera > Phyllostomidae > Carollia > Carollia perspicillata. The sequence goes on from PVKM010002967.1 coordinate 24,251, forward strand.
ATAATAGAACGGCTGCCGCGTTGCGTTACCCATATGGATGATCTGATGAGGTATGAGCCTGAACTGTTCCATTTTCTCCATTGTGTTTGCGCAGGAGATGACTGACCAGGAGCCTCATGCCCTTGATTCTGCCACCCTCTTCGAAACCAAGACAGTCTTCATCATGTGTTAGAGATGCCACTTCCGTGCGTGGCCATGGACACTTCTACAGATGAGAATCATGGGACTGAGAAAGCTCATGTGGGAAAGTGCCCTGATGGGTGTCGGAGAGACTTGTAAGCAGGCATGTTGGCAGTTTCCATTGTTGCTGGTGGACTAAGTCCCAGGAGATGGAGCAAGGGAGCCGTATCTCCCAGGAGGCCTTGGGACAAGCCATGGCGGGGCTCCCCCCACGCTCCTGTGAGCGCTGAGGGCATGTGTCTGACTCCACGCACCATAGGGTGGATTTGAAATGTAGTCACTAAAAGTCATCTTGTGATTTTACAGATATATAGATAGTTATTAAGTATATATTCAGTAGTTTCCCTTTAAGTGCCTTTGTTTTCTTTTTATCGTTTCCTACCCAGTATAGATTCCCTCTTTCTTATTTTTCACTTATATTAGATATTCATTAGTAGTTTATATTATTAGATTTAGGTGTCCAGCACAGTCATTAGGTAGTCATACACTTCAAAGAGTTCCACCCCATGTTTGAGGTTCCCACCTGCACCATACACAGTTCTTACACGGTCACCGATTCCGGTCCCTGTGCTGTCATCAGGGGAGCGTTGAGCACACCCTCTTGGGTTGTGTTGATGGGCAAACTGATAGCCAAGCAGTGTTCTGGGGCCCAGGTAGTGACCGCATGTTTCCTGTACAGCAAACGTGCAGTTGGGATAACTCACTTTGAATTTGTTCCAGGTAATTTAATTTGTTGAAATAATTTTAATTCATTAGAAGAGCTGGGAGCTAAAGATGTCCGAAATTGATATTTTGAATCAAACAGCATCACCCTAATTGTAGAGAGTCCTCCTCAGTCTGTCAGTGTGGGTGACAGTTCACGCTGTACCGCACAGCGTTTTCCTGCTTCGGCAGTGGTGCCACGCAGAAGTCATTCTTCTGTCACTGTTCAGCACCCACTTGAATTACTTCATTTTCTTTTTTCCAGTTTCCATGGATTATTAGTGTCTTTGTAACTGGTTTCTTAAGAGATCATTTATGACTAAAATGTTAACCATATCTCATGCATTGCAAATGTAATTTCATGTTTTTGGTTTTTTACTGTGCTGTTTTATTTTTGGTTGTAAGCAAGTTGTGTATTGAAATATAATCATTCTGTTTTATGCCTTTTGTGTTTGTGTTTTTCTTTAAAAACGTTTACATTATTATCATACACTATTGTCTCTATTTCCTTCTATTTTCATCAGTTATTTTGTCATTTTATTTCTTTTCTGTGAACCACTGCAGAGGTTTGGTATACATTCCATACACTTTAAAGTCCTCAGCCTTACCTACACATTAACCACTTTGCTTGAAACCTGTATCACATAGAGATGTCCATGTGTAGTTGGCTGACTTTCTGTGTTTCTTCTATTAATGCTTCAAAAGTACTGATGCTTGTTAGTCTGACATAGTCCATTGAGTTCTGTCTCATTTCTCTTCTTTTTCAGAATATTCCCTGTCTATAATCGCACTTTTTCCTCTCAGTTGCTGGTTAAAATTATTTTGCAAGTTGGAAAATAAATGCAGTTTTATTTCATTTGCAACAAATTTAATAGATTAATTAGGAGACAGTAAATCTCTTTAGAAGTGAGCCATCTTATACAACAACAGGTATGTTTCTATTTTTAATCAAATTTTTATGTTGGGATACTGCTATTACAGCTTTTGTTCTTAATGATCAGGCATTTTATAGTTGTAATGATGGGGTTACACATCTAGTTTATTTTCATATTGGTACATAACAGCCTATTTTGTATGCTCCTCAGCTGGTATTTCATTGACATTCCAACAATACATATTTCCCAAATAAATGGCAGCAAAAAAAAGTTCCTTTGATTATTTAATAATATATTAATCTTGTTAGTTTAATATATGTCCCTTGTGGTTTATTTTAAGAAGCTTTTCTTTTATTGTGGATTTTCAGCCAAGTTTGTTGACAGGTTTAATAAAATGTCATTTTTACGGGCTAAATAATATTGTATGCCTGTGCCAAATTTATCTGTTGATGACCACTTCATCTTGCTGAATTAATGCAGCTGTGTGGCTGGCCACACCGTGAGGAACACTGCCGTAAACACGGGGGGATCAGTGTCCGAGTCCCGGGGCAGACTCACAGCAGTAAAACTGCCTGGAGTCCTAGTTGCATGTTTGATTGAGTTTTCAATTTAACTTTTATTTTTTATTTAAATTTTTGGTTAAGAAAATTTCATATATTAAGTATTTGTTTTTAGTATGAAAGTGTTGCTGTACATAAAGAAAATATCAGTATTTACCATATAGTGCAAATTACAAGTTGTCATTGTATTTTAATTGTAAGTTTGTGCACACGTTAGATTTTTAAATAACAACTTGGTCATATTCTTACTGTTAGTGAGAATTTTTAAATGCCTTTTACAGTAAATCTTTGTGAAAATGTTTTCCGGTCCCAAAGATAACAGTTGGAACCACCTGGGTGCCGAGTTGCTACCATACGTTTGCATCCAGGCAGTGTTTGTGTCTGCTTTCACATTTGGACTAATTCGTTCCCACCCAGAAATCTGTGCATCTCTTACCTAGCACATTCTCTCTGCTTGTTATATTAGATACTTTATAAATATTTGATTTTTTAAATAATTTCATTTGTAACTTAATGTGCATGTTTCTTGTACCATTGATTTTTACCGACTACTCTGGTGTATTGAGTGTACTTTGATAAGCCCCTGTGGTCCTGGCGATTCCCACTTTGAGCTTTCATCTCTGTCCTATCTCACATACATATACAGTTATAAACCACGTAAATGCCTTTATAAACTATAAAGATACGTAAGTTAATATGGAGTGTAACAAGCAATTGCCATGTTGGAAATACGTGTTAGGGGTGTTCGGTAAGATACTTGTTTCTAATGTATAGAGCCCTCCAAGTAATTGTTACCATGCATGAATTAGTATCATATTAGTTTTCCTCATTTCAATATTGATACACTCACATTGATTTTATTTCATGTTGAACGTTTTTCCATGATTTCAATTTTTCACGAGCCCATACTCATGGGATTTCTTTAAAATATCCTAAATAGTATCTGAAGGCAGTACCACTTTTCCATTCCTCATCCAAGAAATAACCACCAAGACCTAATTTTCTGTTGCTTTTGTTTCATCACATACATCATTAAATGTTAAGATCTGAGGACACCAGCCTTTTTCAAGCATAATCATTCAGCCTACTGAAAAATACAAAACAGGGTAATTTCATAGTGTATCACAATGGAATACTCAGTACCACCTGTGAAATACTGTATTGCTAAATCTTAATTGTTCCATGTTTTAAAGTGCTTACATTCAAATCAGCACTTGAAGAGTCATGATTCTGTTCCATCTAGTTAGTTTATGGTGTGACTCTGCCGGTGGTCTTGACTTTCATTTTTGCTGTTTGATTTGGGTTTTATTTTTGCTGTTTGACTTCCAATTTTCAAGGAGATCAGGTTACTTACCCTCTGACAGTTATATTCTTATCTTCTTGATAATAGTAAATAGCATCTGTGTGGTAGTGTTTAATATATTCATCAATTTGTCTGTTGTAGTTTTCCATTCCTTGTTAGACTGGTTTTATTTAGTCAATTATAGGCAATTTCCAATCATTTCAATTGATTACAAGATTACAGTATCACATCCCATTGGAATGCTTCAGTATTGCATCATTCAACTGAACTTGGACAGCTTTTCTGTTTATCATGGCATCTTCACTAGCATTTTCTGCTCCAAGAGATTAATAGAAATGAGTAAATGAAGAATTCCTTCATTTAAATAAGAAATTTCTAAAACTACCAATTTTTAATTCAAAAGGGTATATAAATGTTTGTCTCATCAATTATAGAATAATGAATATGATTTCTAAGTCTCCACATGTGATTAATGTAAATTCATGTAACATAATCTAAAGAGAACTGCAAAGAAATTAACCTGGCTAATATAACACTAGTAGTGCCAATTATGAAATCAAAACTGAATAAAACATTTTAACTGCTAACAGCTAACATAGACATTTAGTTAAAACAATTAACTTGTGAAAGTTAAAGTTAGATATGTTCATTTGCCCCTAACTTCCTAAAATTTAACTCCATTCCTGTGTATATATAGCAAGAAGTGATTGATTTTATTTACCTTTTTTTTAACTTTTTGTGTTTACTTTCCTTTTTAAATATGTTTCATTACATACTCATTTGTTACGTTTTCTCGTTCTCACTACGTGATTTGGGAAAGACGCATTTCGGTTCAATCACATCTTTAAGAATAGTCAAATGTATATTTAGCTTCTGAACAAGTTGAGAATGTCATGATATCTTGAAGGTTAAAGATGATAACATTCCATTTCCCTATCTTTCATAAATACCAAAAATATGCTTATTATAGTCAACTTCAAGTTCTGGAACTAAAAGTGTCTGCTGTTATTTTTATGCACTTCGTTTTATAGCTTCAAAATTTCCCTATAAGTACTTTATTGCTCAGTTTCCTGATCACTAAAGTGAGGCCAAAATACACTTTTGTGTTAAGGGTTCTTAAGGGTCAAGTGCCTTACCACTCAGCTGGAAGGCCTGACCTGGCTCATCACCCAGGCTTTTCCGTTTCTGTAGTAATACTGGTGGTAACTTCCAGCAATAGTGTTAGCAGGTCAACTTGGATGGGGCTAAAATAGTTACATAGAACAGGAATGGAATCAGAGTTGGCTGTGGGTTCCAAATGCTCAAAGATGTGCATAATTAGACACCTGTTAGTGCCACATGAGTACCTAGTAATGTAATTAAGAAATTTGAGAAAAGAAAGTCCAGTGAAGTTGATCTGCAATTATTGGGGATTAGGCTGAGGGAGGAGAAATCTTAGGGGGATCAATTTAATATACAGCCAATATAAAGTGAAATTAATTACCAGGTTAGCAATTCTAGATGTTGGAAGGAATGAAGTAGAATCTGATGCTGGGAATGTAAAACATGATGAGAGAAAAGTCATATAAATTGTTTTGATCATCATGACTTTATTGGCCTCATTTCTGAAGTCTTTGGTGGCAACTAAAATGATACATGGCTGAAAACAGTTGTCCAGTAGAACCAACTCTAGTGACATCACAGGAATAGTTTTCCTTAGTGATAATTGTATACTTTAGTAATTGGGGATTTCTAGGAGTTTGGTAAGAAAAGGGAGTTTTACTTTGTGATTTATGTTGGTTGTGCATATATATCACAATTTCTTCATATTTTCCACAGTTTTAACTGAGGGTGGTACCAGTTTAAGAAGTGAGACCTCTTAGATGCTGACATTTCTGTATCCAAATTCTAGTCTTGTTTCTCATTTCTGTGGAGTTTTTCTTCAAAAGTGCTGGTAAGAATAATCAGTAACTGATGTACTCTGTTTATTTTTGCCTACTTTGAGGTGTAATCCAGTTTTGTTGTAAGACTTCAAAATTTAAAACCAGTGAGGAATTCCGTAAAACATTGTCAAATTGTAGAGTGATGGCCAATGATACACCATAGAAAGTATAAAAAGGGTTAGTTTCTGATGCAGTGTTGATAAATAGGTTTTGATAGACTATATTTACTGCTTTTACTATAGAATGGGATGTTACCTACACAGATTGTTATCTCTACGTTAAATTTGAAGTTCATTTAAAGATTAAATATTTTGCAATGAATCCATCAATAGTGGGTGGGTAAAGGGAGAGACAGGAGTCAGGCAGGTGAGGGGAGTATGAAAGACGTGTAAGGCTTACAAAAGGACAGGAACTACATTGATGAGGAAGTGGAATTGGCTTCAGATACTGTGGGTCTAATGACAATGTTGAATTTTATTTCTAAATGCATGATTTAGGGTATTGCTGATAATGTGTGGACAGTGGAAATTGGTTTTGAACACCGTTTCATTTAATGTCAGTGAATGAAGATGGTTCAAATATTTTCAAGCATTCCTTTTTTTTCTCTTTGTCCCACAAGCATTTTCCATAAGCAAGGACCAAAGAGATTGTGACTGCAGGTAAGAGCCTGAAGGCTGATACTCTGATCTTCAGACACCCCCTTGGCTGTATTAATGATGGATTAAATTCTTGTCTGAGTTACTTAATGCTATGTTTATGTTTTCATTAAACCTGTTGTGTGGTCTGTGTGATTATTTTGAGGTTACAGTTTAACCCAGGAGTTGAGTTGTCTCTTGGTAGTCACCAAGGCTTCAGAAAATCACACATCAAAATACAGAGTTTTTTAGAGTTAGTGCCATTAGAAATTGCACAAGGAGATTCCAGGAAGGCAAGGAGAAGAGATAATAGATTCAGGAATAAAGCCCTAATAGGATTTGGTTTTGTTGGTAAGACTACTATGAAATACCATATGATTTACAGAGCATATTATAAAATTTGCTCTCTATTAAATCCTTCTATGATTTTATTTTCCATCCTGAACTGAAATATAAATGATGAATTCAGTGACACAGAAGATGTCAGCTTAAAAAATGCATTTGTTGGTTGAATGACATAAAAGTGATCAGGGGTGGAATATGGGTACTCACAGGACAGCAGAGGGCCCGAGGCTGGGAGACGATGGTCTCATTGATTTGGGGCAGTAAGCTCACCTGGGTTTTGGAGTTCTAGGATTCCTAGTTTCAAGACCCTGGGTGTCATGTTCCATTGAGCGGCAGTGAAGTCCCTGACTTGTATATTCATCTGCAGCATTTCCCTCTGTCCTCTCCCAGGTCATGAACGTGGACAACAGCATTCTAACATCTGCTGAAGTGGCTACATCCACAGCGTCACCCTGATGCTGTCCTGCTCCCCGCTTTGGGAAGCCGACTGTGTCTTTGTTTCTCAGGAATAGGACTGACCTGCTGTTTGGCAAGTAATTGCCTGGAATGTTGTTAAGGACTTCTCTTGTGCTCTGAAACGTGTCATGTAATTTCGCCTATATTATTTATCCCCATTGCATTTGTGAAATCCATGTGTTAATTTACCAATGGGACTGAGATATGGATGTGTGTTAAATGTAATTATGCAGCATTAGGATACCTTGGTCACACCCAGGCCAACAACCTGACTTTCTCACAAGCCAAGCGTCTACCATGGACAATTAGGGTACCATTTTTAAGAGACTTTATTAATTTGAATCACGAGTCCACAGTTTTTAGTGAGGTCCCAAACAACATAATTTTGTGACATCTGTGTCACCTGCAATAAACTATTGGCTTGTTCTCTTTTCATTGGACCTAGTAGGTATCCTTCTAGACTAGGATTTGGAGTTTACCTTTTCCCCAGTGTCCCGTCATTTGATCTGACTGCCCTGAACACTTGGGTTGTGGAAGGGAAAGTCACTCTCTCACCGACATTGGGAGCCATGGTGAGGCCATCTTGTAGAATCTGTGGTTCCAGAATTTCCTTGGTATCACTGAAATTTTCTCTTGGGATTGGAGTGAAAAAGGGGAGGTAACAGATTTCACTGTCACCTCTGTTGCACAGTTTTTCTTTTGTTGTGGGTTTAACACAGGTGCCTGAGTTCACTCCAGGTTTGAACTCTGCCTGGAGAGAACTCACGGCATGGCCCAATGTGTCTCAATAGACCAGCCTGTCACCTAGGATGTTGCATCGGGCCACCAAGAATGAATGGGTCTTTTAACAACTTAAAGCGATCATCCCCCATTTCTGAATCCTAGGGGCGAAATAGTTAGCCATGGGTGGTGGAAAAGTGGTTAATAATTTTTCTCAGCTTATGTAAGTTTATGTTGGGACTTATTTTATATATATCCCATCCTTGTGGTACATGTTTTGTAACTTGATGTTTATAATATTGTGGATGTATTTTCAAACCGATAAGTACAAAATAGCTATAGGCTTTTCATGGGATGTAAAGTACATACCCTGTTAGATTCATCCATTTCTCTGTTTGGGAAATGCAATTTAACTGTTTGTTCATTTTTGCTGCTGCATATAATGTTGTGATGTATATAATTCTAGTCCTGCCCTTGTGCTCCTGATGCTATAAAATCTCTAGAAGTGGCAGTTGGAGTTCATCAGTTCTGCATGCCTTTGATTTCAGTGGGTCCTGTAGAATCACCCTTGAACTGTTTCCCAGGCCAGTGCACAGCTTTGGTGTGAGGGCCTTGCTGATTTTCCTAAGAACTTCAACGTGAGGGATAGTAATGATCTTAAGATTTTAGCCAATCTAATAGGTGAAAATGATATTTTTTAACCTAAGTTTAATTGTAACACTAACTGGCCATGGATAAAACGGAGCAAATAGTGATAGATGATTTATTGCAAACAAACAAGAGCCCACCTTTCTTTCATCACCTGGGTTGTCAGAGGTAGACCCTGTGGACCTTTTCAAAATAAGAGACTTCTTGAATACATTTCTTTGGCTTTTTACTTCTGAAATAATTGTGGATTTAGAGTTTCAGGAATCATACAGAGAAACCCCCATATACTACTTGTCAAAATATATTTTTTCTACAGCATTGTGTTCTCTTTCTCTTATTTTACCTCCCTCCCTCCCTCTGAAATCAACACCCCCTCTGCCCTGTCCTCATTTGCCCTCATTTATTCAGATTTGATGAATTATTTGTTACTAAGTTGCCATCAGCTGTGATCACATGATGTCCCCCTAGATGTCTTTCCTTTGAAGCTAAATTTCTTTATAATTACTAACTGTTCTATAGGGACATCATTTGAAGCTGTGCACTGTTCTTTTTGTCACCAAACTTCGACACCATGGTTTTAGAAGTTGTGGGTGTAGTGTATCTTGGATTCACTGATGTTATTTTGAAATCTAATTTTGGTGTGACACAAGTTGGTGTTCTGCCCTAAGCACAGGAGCTGGTGTACACTGGCTTGTGAGGAGTGAATGAATTGGTGACCCCTAGGACAAGCAGGGACAGGGTCATCTGAAGGGTTTAGTGTAGTTTTATGTTTAAACTATGGCATGGAATGTGAGGGGCACTTAGAACTACTTAAGAGGTAGAGAATGCAGTACATTCTGGTAACAGGGACAAGAGAGCATTGGGGGTAGTGTGTCCCAGCTCAGGGACGTAGCGGTGCTGTCACTGTGGCAAGGCGCTCAAGGGTTTTTGGAGCTGACGGTGACGCGTGGTGGGGAGTTCAGGTTCAGATTCGCTATAGATCGATAGTCTATGTAGATGGTAAGTCAGCGGTGTTCTCCCCACTGCTGTGTATTTCTTTTTACATTTTATTTATTGACTTTCAGAGGGTGGGGGATGAAGAGGGAGAGACATTCATCAGTTGCTTCTCTCAACACCCTTGGGGACCTGGCCTACAACCCAGGTGCCCTCACCAGAAATTGAACTTGCCAGCTTTCGGTTTTGTGGGGTGATACCCAACCAACTGAGCCACACCAGTTAGGGGCTTGTTTGTTATTTTTTTGTTAAGTTTTCATAACCGATTAATCATTTGCACAAAGATGCAGGCTTATTTTGTAAAGGGTTTAACTAGGAGAAGACAGTAAGTTAATTCCAAAGCAGAGCTTTACAGAGTTGGGTGAAAATTCTACTTCTGTATTTATTTTAACAGTTGGAATATTCTCTGCTGCCTGCTTCATCATAGAGGATCATATATAATCTCATTTGCTTTCCTTATTTTCTTTAGAAGACAATTAAGTTCTATAATTCAGATACCATTTATTATCAAGAATTACAGGTCCTTACAGAGGTTTCTCCTCCCATCATGTCTCCTTTACCATTTTCCAAGGTGGTGTTCTAACTGATTGTTTGGGGCAAAAGCCATTGCTCTGTATAATGACTTTTGGTCACAGGAGTATTGTATTCACGGTTAACGTCAGCTGCTTTGGGTTTGAAAATTTCCAAATTTTGATTTCTACAGCACTCAAGTTTTCTGTATTTTTATCTACTAACACAAGTCAGGTAGGACAAAAATCACTACTGATAAATTAGCCAAACTGGAATTAAGAAGGCAAGTGACATGGTAGTTTGCATAGTTGGAGTAAATGTGTTGTGCTGGGTTGGTGGACATTGAGGAGTCGAAAAGGACTGAGATCTAGGATGTATTTTGAGAGTGTTGTGAGTCCTGTTTTCATAGAGTATTGGGTGCTAGTGGTTAAAATGAGAGCAGTATTCAGATAGGATGGTGATGGTCCCTCAGCCAGTCAGTGAATGCTGTTACCACCATGGACCAGGCTGGGGAAGGTTGGGTTTCTCCAAATGCATGCTAAGAAGGAGATCTATTTTGCCTGTTTGATATTTATATTAAATGCATGGATTAAGATGTTGACTTTAGAGGTATAAATAGGATTGTGGGCTAATGGGTGGATATTGGGGATGGTGATGTTTGGATTGTTCAGCACACAGCTGTCACCTGTTCCCGTGGGAGAGGATGAGATCTAAGGATGGTCTGGGGGAAGGAGTAGGTTCAGATCTTAGGAAGGTGTATGAAAGGGGATGGTCAGAAGTGTCCAGGGTCATTGAAGGAAAACCAAAGGATTAGCTGGCTTTAGCATGACATTCATTGAAAGGCACAGTTAAGTTTGGATCATTGACATTGAGTAAAAATGCTGTACAATGGGGGAAGGTATTTGTTGTGTTTTATATCGGCAAGAACAAATCAGACGATTCCTTGGGAGTCTGTGGTTCGCCCTGTAGTGCAACCCTTGTCAGCCCAGCATAGGCACACACTGCTACCATTTCAGTTGATCGCATGAGTGATACATAGAATGTAGATGCCCCTCAGTTGTACAGTTGGAGATCCTGGGTAGCATTCACCATCACAGGAACAGTGAACAGAGCTGGTTGTCTTCCTTACAACTCTTCATTCTTCTCATCATAACCTTGGTGTCCCCATGTGCTTTTGGTCTGTCTGTCCCTGTGTTCAGTGGCCACAGCAGGACCCCTGACAAAGGCAAGGTCACTGGGGTGTCCCAGAGATACTGGCTTTGGGCAGAAACGGAGGAGAGACTGTTGAAGAATGGAATGGTTGAGGGGCCAGGTGAAAGGAAACGTAACCACCTAGTCATCAAGAAGTGGGAACAGTGAGGGAAGGTTGGTGCTGGGAATCAAGGAGCGGAGCGAGATGGAACAAACAGGAGGTGGAGTTCATAAGGCGAGCGGGCCAGGCTGAAGCTCTATTTCAGGGACTAGTTCTAGGTCAAGGAGACAACATGGAAGCCGATCTTTCCCATTGTGTCTGGAATATTTCCAGAAATGTAGTTTTGGTACACTGCCATCTCCCAACTAGTAGTTTAGAAATGAGTCCAGAAATTTTCTGTCCTCCCTGTCAAAATCGGCAGGATTTGGTTCATTTTTTTTAGTTAAGCTTAATGAATGACATTGGTGAATAAGATTTTATAGAGGTTTCAGCTGTGCAATTCTATGATACATGTGCTGTAGGTTGCATGGCATGCCCACCTCCATGTAGTTTATAACATGCTTCATGCCTCTAACATTTCAGTTGGCAAATTTTGTTTTGTTTTCATGTCTGTTTAATAGACTGGAAATAATGAGCTTCTTTGACAAGGACATTTTCCAATTCATATTTAACTCTCCATTACCTACCAGAGCCTAGTATGTCATTGATACACTGTTCTATAACTGCATTTACTAAAATGTGTGTTTAGAGCATTAGTCAGTGTGAGGTTTTGATGAATTAGCCAATCAAGGTCAGGCAAAGAAAAGTTCTTGACAACCCAGGATGAGGCCACCTTGTGAAGGTCACTGTCAGAATTCATGAAGTCACAGGTTCGGCGGACTCTGCCTAGCTGGGATGTACAGATAGAGAGTGTAGTATCAGGGAATGGGCTGTCTGCTGGATTAGACTTCATGGAGTTATGCATTCCCATTGGTCATTGTGGAGGTGGTCAGGTTCACTCCTGGATGCCTTTCCTGTCGCCAAGGTGGATACCAGCAGAGTCCCTTTCTTCAATCCAGGGACGAAGGTTTATGAGGGTGGACATGGTCCTCTGGATACAACATGATCCCCACTATTTTTAGAATTACCCTGCAAGAATAGGCTTATGAGGAAGACGTTAAATAGCACCATACAGTCACTAATGTCTTGTAATCACGAGATGGAACTATGTAGTACAGTCTCTATGGCTGACTTAAGTGAGACCGTTCTGTGCCCCCATAAATCCTGTATTTATGTTGCTACCTTTAATCTTTCCAGCTTTTCCAAATTCTTCCTTTGTGTGTCTGTATGCTGTACTGCTGTGCTAAGTGTGATGTATTTCCTAAAAGGATGATGGTTATCCTTATCTCTGTGACCCAGGTCTCCTGTTTAGTGTTACTCTTATGTTTGGAAAGTCTCGGATATTAACAATTACAATTTTATGGAGATTGTGAATAGGTAAAAAAAAACAACAATCAGCAGGCGGCTTTCCAAGGCGTCAGAGAGTGTTGATTTCTAGGATATTGAAATACTAGGTGAATGGGAGATGTGCCTCCTTCTTTCTTCTGGCTTTTAATTGGTTTTGGGTCAGTTGAAGATTCCTTCTGACTCCGATTATCTGTAGGAAAAGAGCACTGCTGGTTCACTTTGGGAGTAGTGATAGATGCCACAGGAGCCCTGGTGACTCGTGGATATTTTCATTCATGATATTCTGCAACATGCCCAGCACACCCCATCACTTAGCGGGGAAAGGGCCACTGTGCAGGATGAAGCTGTTGTTAATCAGTGCTGATACGTGAAGTCTCAGGAACACGTGAGTGTGGTCTTCCCACAGCACAATCTTCAGTGTTGCATATACATGCTCGTCCGTAACATGCTTCGCAACATTCATTCATTTGATGTTGTGTGCATTCTGTCTCCTTTTCCCAAACTAGATATAACGAGCTCCTACTTGACAGGGACATCGTGTTTGTTCTATTGCCTCATTTTATGCTGTGATGTCAGTAAGTATGAATTCCGTTAGAGTTTGTTAAACACATTTATGAAGGAGTGAATGAGGTCAAAACCCACGAGAGAATATGTAGCAATAAAGGAGTCAGTTACTCAGATGCACATGGAATGCTCTGAGTAATTCCACAGTCTCTCGTGTTTGACAGTGTTGAAAGAAGAACATAAAATTTAGTGACTTTTCCCCTAAAACGTAACTTGTAAATAGTCTTCTGTCATAAAGTAACCTATTTTAATAAGCAGTGTGAAATTATAGAAATGTCTGAATTTGGTAGGTTAGAAAAGGACCACCCTCGGGGGCCTTCCCAGCTTTCTCTCATGTGACGATGTGTAATTCTCTTTGCTTGGTCCCCTCGTTGCTAATAACCCTTTTGGATTTGAGCAGGGAAGGGAGGTAAGGGTTTGGGTCTTCCTATTCATTGGGCTAAGAAAACCCTGTTTGTTGCCCATGGAAATAAAAGGGCTGCATTGTTCCAGTTGCTACTTTCGTGTAATACTGGTTAAGAAATCTACAGTCCCCAAATTTTACTCCCAGCTTCATTGAGGCATGAGTGACAAGTAAAATTGTACGATATTTCCGTATAAAATTGTACATAGATGAAGCAATATTTAAAGTTGCTGTGCTGTATGTAAATAATGTGACAGGATTCCCCCTATCAAGTTCATGAAAACATCCATCGCCTCACACTTGAACTTCTTCTTGGGTGAGAACAACTGTCAATGTTATAGTCACAATGCAGTATTGCCTACCCTAGTCACGGTGGTACATGTTAGACTAGATCCTCAGGCCGCCTTCATCTTATAACTGGGCATCAGTCCGTCTCTGTTTCCCGCACCCCAAGGCCCTGGCAGATACTTCTCTACTCTCCTTTTCTAGGAGTGTGATTCTTTAAAAAAATTACTACGTACATGATGCCAGGCTGTGTTCAGTTTGTTCTGTCTGGCCTATTTCACCTAGCATAATGTCTTCCAGGTTCATCTTACCACAAATGATAGGATTTCCTTCCTTTTAACAGTTTTCCTGTGAGTGTCCGTATTTTCTTTATCCATTCATCCGTTGGTGGGCACTTTGTTCTTGGTCCTCCACCTCGGTTGCTGCGAACAGAGCTGCACAGATATTTTTTTCAGACCATTTTGTTTCTTTGGGGGGAAATTTCAGTCATTTTCAGTAGTGGTAGTACCAATTTACATTATCACCAACAGTGTACAAGGGTTTTCTTTCCTCTACATTCTCACCAGCATTTGTTGTTTCCTTTTATGAGATTTTGTTTTAGTTATTTATTTAAAGATTTTACTTATTTTTGGAGTGAGGAGGAGGGAGGGAGAAAGTGAGGTGCAAAGGTAGCAGTATGAGAAGCATGGATCGGTCGTCTTTCACATGCCCCCCACCCAGGTTCCTGGCCTACAACCCAGGCACCAGGCATGTGTCTTGAGCAGGAATCAAACCAGCCAACTTGGAGTTTGCAGGATGAAGTGAAATGAACTGAGCCACGCCACTCACGGCGTCTCTGGTCTTTTTGATAACAGACATCCCAGCAGGTGTCACGTGTTAACTCATGCTCTTGATTTGTATTTCCCTCATGATTACTGATGTTGAGCAATGTAAGAAGTATCTGCTGGCCAGACGTATATCTTTGAGAGAATGTCTGCCTAGGGCCTTGGTCCTTGTCCAGTTTTAAGTTAGTTTGGTTTTGTTGTCCCTATTGACTTGGGTTCCTTTTATGTTTTGTATTGTCACCTTTTATCAGACATGTTGTTTACAGATCCTTCCATTGTATAGGTTGCATTTTTCATTTTTTCATGTTTTCCTTTTTTGAGTAGCAGCTTTTTAGTTTAATGTCCTCTCTCTTGTTTAGTCTTGCTTTTGGTGTGAAATCCAAAAGGTCATTGCCAAGATCAATGGCAAGAGTTCAATCTCTTTTTTTTCTTCTACGAGTTTTAATGGTTCCAGCTCTTACATTGAAGTGTTTAATCCTTTTTGAGTTGGTTTTTGTCTGTGGTGTAAAAAAGGAGGCCAGTTACATTCTTTTAAATGTGGCTGTCCAGTGTTCCCAACACCATTAACTGAAGACTCGGTCTTTTCCAGTTAGGTATTGTTAGCTCCTTTGTTGAAAATAAACTGACCGTATTTGCGTGGGTTTATTGGTAACCCAATGCTGTTGCATTGATCTAGGTGTCTGTGTTCATGCCAGTGCCATACTGCTTTGATTATTATAGCTTCATAGTACAGTTTGAAATCAGGAAGCATGATGCCTCTGATGCAGTTTTTTTCTCAAGATAGCTTAAATTATCCATGCTCTTTTGAGGTCTCAACAAATTTCAGGATTTTTTTCTCTATTTATTTAGAAACCACTGGGAATTTTGATAGAAATCACATTGAAAATATAGATCATTTGGGGTTAGGATTTCTTCCCATCCACGAGCACAGAAGAGCTTTCTACTTTTTTGGGTTCTCTTTAATTTCTTTCATTAGCGTTTTGTAGTTTCCAGTGTAAAGATATTTCTCCTCCTTGCTTAAATGTATTTCTAAGCATTTTATTCTTTTTGATGCTGTTGTCAATGAAGTTTTCTTAATTTCAAGCACAGAGACAACTGACTTACATATACTGATTTTATATTCTAGAAGTTCAATTTTTCCTAAAATTTTCTGGTAGAGTCTGAGGTTTCCTGTATATAGTCATGTACCACATAGCAGCAATTAAGTGAATGAGCAACCACATCCATGATGGTGGTCTGATAAGATTATAATGGAGCTGAAAAGTTCCTGTCACCTAGTGGTGTCATCGCTGTCACTATGTAATCATGTGACACATGACTCCTGTTTGTGGTGCGCTGATGTAAAGAAACCTACTGCACTGCAGTTCTCTCAAGTGCAGCAATACGATTACAAAAGTAGGCCTCGCCACTGAGGGTGTCCGCTTTTCACCACTGAGGGAACGTGGTGTGAGGTTGGGTTGCATCCCTCTATACCTACTTGGCTGGCAATTAGTATTACCAGTTGTATTTTGACCAGTGGTTCTTCTGCATGTATTCAGGTGATTGTATTATTTTTAACTTCTGTTTTGTTCCTGTGGTTTGTCCCACTGATTGATTTTTAGATGTCAAATCACCTGTGACTCATTCCTGATACAACTTTCACTTCATCACGATGTGTGATCCTTTGAACAGATTGTTGAGTTAGGTTACTATTGTTCCATTGAGGTTTTTGCACTGATGTTGATTAGGGATATTGGCCTGTAATTTTCTTTCCTTGTGGTGGTGTCTGGATTTTGTATTGGATCAAGGCTGGACTTACAAAATGAGTTTGGAAGTGTTCTATTCTCTTCTGTTTTTTGAAAAATGTGAGATGGATCAGTATGAATTGTTCTTGAATTGTTGTGAAGAATTTAGCAGTGAAAGTCTGTTCCCAGACTTTTCTTTGTGGGGTGGTGTTTGCTGCTTCAGTCTCCCTTTTGTAGTAATCAGTCTATTTCGATTTAGTATTTTTTTTCATTTTTCAGTCTTCGTAGATTGTATGTAGGAATTTACCTGTTTATTCTAGAGTCTGTCACATTTGTTAGTGTGTAATTATTTCTAGTACAGTCTTCACCTCAAAGCAATCTTTCAGTCCACAAGGGACCACATACACAACGGTGGTTCCGTAAGATCATATACAGTAGAGCTGAAAAGTTCCTATTGCCTTCTGACCTGGTAGCCATCCATAGGTTGTAGCACAACACATCACTATTTTAAAAATGGTTTGTCAGCCTTCGTTGCCCTCAAAACTTTTTAGCTCTCCCAATTCTGAACATTTACTTCACAAGGTAGAGTGACGTTGGTTAGCAGCTTCTCTTTCAACACTTGGAGTACTTCGTCCCACTGCCTGCTCTCCTGCAATGCTTCCGCCGTAAAATCTGCTGCTGGTCTTAACAGGTTGCTTTTTCTTGCTGCATTTCAAAATTCTCTTCTAATCTTTCAGTTATATCAATAATATGTGTTGTGGGTCTCTTTGGATTCCTCTTCTTCGGTATCCTTTGGCATTCCTGGATGTTGAATGCCTTATTATGGAAGTTTGTAGCCATCATGTATATAAATAATCCTTGTGAATAAGTTATAAATACAGAATAAGTGATTTCTCTATCTTCCCCTTGGGCCTGTGTGATGTGTACTTTGGTCCGTCTGATGTTGCTCTGGGAATTCCTTCAGCTTCCTTCACTTTGCAATCTCTCTCTCTCTGTTGGCTGCTGTGATGAAGGTCACTACCGTGTTTTTGTCAGTCCTTCTTCTGCTTTGCCTACTCTGCTGCTGAACTGTTGCCATTCAGTTGCTGTGTCCTGTAGCTCCGTGATTTGTTTTTGGCAAGTAAAAATTCAACCTTGGTGTATAAATTCCCATTTTGTTTCTACATTGCTTGTATGACCTCCGTGATCATCTTGAGGAAAGTTGTTTTAAACTCTCACCAGATAAGTCTCTTATCTCCGTTTTATTAAGATTTGTTTTCTGGATGTCATGGTTTTGTTTGGAACACATTTCTTTGTTTATTAATTTTCCTTGACTCTGGTGTCTCTAGGTATTAGATAACACAGCCCTCCCCTCCCTGTCTTCACAGAATGGTCTTCTGGAGGAGATGAAGCCTGTCCTTCAGCCCCACCCAGGCTCCTGGTTGGCTCTTAAACCTTGGTGACTGTCCCAGCCTTCTTTTTCCTCGGTGGCTCCCAGTATTTGTGGGATCGCCAAGGCCTGCCAGTGTCCCAAAGGGGAGATTCATAGTCATCACCTGTAAGAAGGCCTCATAGAAGCTGTCCCTCAGGCAGCAGCTGGGAAAGTGTGTCCTTGACTCCCTTCCCAGGGAGAAAGTTGGAGATGGATGCCGGAGCCTGCTACTCCTCGGGGGGCCTGGGTGGTGGGGGGATGTGGTGCTCCTGTGCCTGTCGAGAACTGTTTCTTTGTTCCCGCCAGCCCTGCGGCACTTGTGGATGCAAGCCCACCTGCCTGTGAAAGCCAAATCATCTAGGGCCTTTTAGGGGGCTGCCCCAAAAGCCGGGGTGCCAGATGGGTGTCAGAGTTCCTTCCTGGAAAACCCCTAGTAAGTTGGTTTTATTATTGGAGTGGGAGAGGGGCAGGGGGAGATGTGTCTTCCTCCTTCCCTGCTCTCTGGAGTAAATGGCAACAGATCCTAGTGACTACTCAGCTAGAAAGCTTCCCTTCTGGCAGCAGCTTTTAAAGAAATTATTGTTAAGGGAGAGTGAAAGGGAGGGAGAAAGAGAGTGAGAGAAATACCAGTGTGAGAGAGAAACATGGAATGGTGGCGTCAACCTGGCCTACAACCCAGGCATATGCCCCAACTGGAGGTCAGGGACGTTTCAGGTTTGTGGGATAACACTCAACCCCCTGAGCCCAACGGCTGGGGAAGGCAGCGTCTTTGGAAGTGAGCAGGTACAGTTCTTCCAGGGAAAGACTCGCGGTGGGCCATTGTGCATGCTCCTCTGCGCTGACCCCCGGGATGACAGCCTTGGCGAGTACTTGGCTTGCCTGTTCGAAATGGCTGCTTTGTTTTCTGTACTTTAGTGAGTCTTGTGAGCACAGGTTCATAGGCTTTGAAGGCCTGGGGTTTTGCAAACCCAGCTCTGTGGTGGTTGTCCTTAAAGTTGGGGTGCTTGGTCGGCACCCAAGCCCTTCATTCATTTCTCAGGGAGAAGATAGAAGTTAGGTTTCCGCCTGAATGTGTGATTCTGAGCTGAGTGTGGGATTTATGGTAAGCGTGTGTCTCGGCCTTTTCTTAAATTGTTCTGATAAATATTTTAGTAATCTTTCGAATATTTTTTTAGAGAGAGGGAAAGGGAGACAGATAGGGAGAGAAACATTGATTGATCAGCTGCCTTCGCCCTGATGGGGCCGAACCCACAATCCAGGCATGTGCCTAGATTGGGAGTTGAGCCGGCCACCTTTGGCCATGCAAGACAATGCCCAACCCACTGAGCCATACTGGTTAAGGCTTGATAAACATTTTTTTTCAAATACAGAGCACCCTTCTCATTAGTCCGATGTGTAGGAATCCCTCAGCTGAGTTCTGCATCTCTTCCAGAGAAACCTGCTCACTGGAGTAGAAAATCCAGGAGGATGGGACACGGGGAGCTGAGTCACTTCCTGGGTCACTGTCTTGGTTGGCTCCCGATTCCTGACGTTTTCCATTTTTCTTGTCTGAAAATTCTTACCTTCTGAAGTATTCTCTTAAATGATATCTTCAATAATACTTGAATCTCCTTAATTTTCTTTTCTCGGTCTTGGGAAAGGTGTCCCACTTCAATGGCAGTAAGATTTTCTGTCAAATCTCTTTCTGGGGTGTGGAACCATTATCTCGAGATTGCATTTCAGTCTGGTGTTGACTTGACTATTTCAAGTCAGGATTTCTTCCCTTTGAAAGAGAACTGAGTTAAGAACATGGAATCATGGCAACTAAGAGGAATGTTAATTAGGTACACAAACTTAAGTAACTACACAGATGTATAAGTCGTTTATGGACTTTTTCTTTCAAGATATTTTTATTGAATGACTTTCTAATTTTTGTGATTTCATACTTTTTATCTATTGAATGGTTTTAAATCTTGAAAGACTTCGTTTTTGGCCTAGTCTACGATTTGTCTTGATGACTGTATCATAGGCACTTGAAATTTAGGTACATGTATTCTGTGGTGTTTGGCTATAGTGCATTTTAAGTGCACATTAGGTTGAGGGGGTTGATAGGGTGGTTCATAACTTGTAAAGTGTCTCTTTCTATAAATTACTGAAAGTAGAAATTAAAGTCACCCACCTATGATTGTAGACTTGTCTACTACTACCTTTATTGTGTCAGATCCATTTCTCATCACCTAAACATTCATGATTAGTACCTCTTTCTTGTAACTGCACCCTGCTGTATTATGAAATGTCTGTATCTCTGATAGTCCGCTGTCTTGAAGTTTGTCTGAAATTGATGCACACCCTCTAGGCTCCCTGTTCTTAACCATGTGTATAGTGGTATAGTCAGTTCATTTTTCCTTTCAACCTGTATCTTTTTGTATGAAGGCTTTTAGACAGCATATATTTGGGATATGTTTTAACCTTAATTTAAGAGCTTACTGTGTTGATTCAGTTTATGTTAAATACAATTATTGAAAAGTTGGATTTCAGTGTACAAAATTTGATGCAGTTTTCTTGTGTTATCCCTTCCAAAGTCTTTGGTTTTCATTTTTGATTTTTTTTTTCCTTTCTGCCTTCCATTTTATTGTGTGATTTTTTTTTTATCTCTACCTTTTTAAGTCTACCTCTTTGCATTTTAGGGGACGTTCTGTTGATGAAAATATTCATATTTAGTTTACATTTTAAGACTAAATATTCTATCACTAAACATAAGAATCTTTTAACTATATATACCCATTTTCCCGGTCTTCCCTATTTCATAATAGAGTTGCCATATTCGGGGAGGGGCAGAAGTAGGTGCCCAGTTGTGGGTGTGAGAAACAGTTGTTACAGTTACCATAATAATCATAACTGTGGTTTTCCATATGAGTGACTAAACCTACCTGTGCCCCATGCTGTGTATCGTATCTAAATATACTATATGTAGGGGTTATTACAGCCAGTGGTATGATTGTTTAAGTACCTATTTTTTATTTTAAAGAGTTTAAGATGGAAAAGTATTTCACATGTACTTAAATATTAATGAGTTTTATTGCTGTTCATTCTATTCTAAAGATACTTGTTTCCTCCTGGTAATGATTATTTGTCTTCCCAAAGGACTGTCCTTAGCACCAAGATGACTAGTGGGAATTGTTCTCAGTTTCCCGTTATCTGATAGTGTCTTCTTTGCAGCCCATTTTATTGAGGCATGCTGTTATCAAACACAGAATTGTGGTTTGCTTTCTTCCCCAATTTTACTTCAAAGATAATGTCCTATGGCTTTCCTGTCTTTATTGGATATAACCATTTATGTCTTTGATTATTTGGTATACAAAATAGTGGAAACACAAGTTTTGGTTAGCTGAGCAGGATTTGATAGAGGCTTTTACAAAGAAGTTATGAACAACTCAGAAGGCTTGTTTTATGTCTTGCTCTGTGTGTCTGTTTCACAGTTTTGATAAAACAAGCTCCTTTGACAGGGAATTGTTTGTATTCTTGTCTCACCCCGAGAGACATACAGTAATACCCATCACATATATTTAGGTGGCTAGTTTAGCTTTTATGGCATTTGTAGTGAAAGAATAAGTTAGAGAGGTAATGAATGATTCAGAGAAAAGACAGTGTAGAAATATTGGTGTGAGTGAATGATAGTAATATTTCATTTATTTAATTGACAACCTACCATTATTGTCAAAGCATAGGAGTGGGGAAGCTTAGCTGACTGAGCTGTGTTGTGAACATTGCCTGCGAGTCACACAGAATTGATCCAGATCTTGAAATACCATGTTTTTACTTTGTTAAGACTACATAGTTTTACTGATGACCTGAATTTTAGGGAGATGCATTTAGTCTTTTATAATTGTATCTGTGTGATTTGAAAGGTGTGTTTTTTCCACCGTGACATGACTCGTGCATGTAGCAGTGTCTTCAATATATGCCACCATCAATACATTTTCTGTCCTATAATCTTAGAAACTTAGAAGCAATCTTCCATGGTACGTGTCAGATATTTGTGTCAGGGGAGACAGAAGCACTCAGTTTTGAGAAACTCAACTTTTCTCTTTCATCTGTCAGTTTGCCTTCATAATCTGTCTGTGGATCTCTTCCTGTCCACCATCTGCTTAGCCATGCATCATTCATCGTCTTACCCATTTGTCCATTTATTGCTTCTGGCATCAGATACCCGAGTCTAAGGAGGATGGCAATGGCAAACCAAGGGAGCCACCCCCAGTGGTGGCAGTGGTCTCTGAGGTGATGATGGATAGGAGGAGGGATATAGGGGAGAGTGAGGACTCCGGACCCTGCTCCCCGCACAAACTCCGCTCTTATTACTAACTATACTTGAATTGATCAAAATAGGATTGCCTCCATTTTAATTCAGCGAGAGCACTGGCTGAAACAGAAATTAACTCAGCCACATGGGAAAAATACCTGAGTATCATTTCCCTGTTTTATTTTTATGAAGATTCATTATGGCTCCTTACTCTCTTTCATAAGAGAATGCTGTAAATGAGTAGTAGTGGGCAGAGTAACCTCAACCGTGTAAAACCACACTGTGTAAGGGACTGGAGTGATACGAGCCCTCTCCAGTTAAAACCAATAGATGGTAACATTTCTACCACCTTCCACCTGTAAGGTGCCCAAGTTCGTGTCCAAAATCCTGCTGCTCTCCTTTTCCCCTTTGGCGCATTTTGAATCCAAAGGCTCTCTCTCTGCTCCCTTGCACTCTCCACTCTCCTTGGGCACTGACTCTGGTCTGCTTTGACTTCATCTGAGCCGATGAAATTGGTTGAGCATCTTAGAATAGGATTGGTTTATTGCAAAAGTGCAGTTTAACCTCGTTCATTCAAATTTAAGTGTCAACAATACAGATGTGGGGAAAAAGTAGGTTCATAGTTGTGCGTACACAAAATACTGAGTTCATTCTTGCATTGTTATTTGATTAATGTAGTATTTTCTTCTTGAAGAACTATAACCTACTTTTATTCGCTCTTGTATATGAGTGTAGCCAATGGAGACAATCTTTAATGTAAGTAAAGTATGATTTCCACATTGGTCTTGTTTGTGGGTTCGCTGCATTGGAGGGTTTAGAGGAGAGAAAGAGAATCAACAATCCGCCAACTAAATTAAATTGGGGCTACCTCTTATTTTATAGTCAATTAAAAAGAAATGTGTATGGTTCCTTGAAACTCACATGACAAATTCAGTGTATGAAAGGCTAACTCAAGTTAATTAGAAAAATACAAGCATCCCAGTCTAAAAGCAGGAAAGTCCATACATATGAATTCATAACAGGAAAGTACTGTGCATGGCCAAGAGAATATGGAATAATTGTAATTATCAATATGAATTAAATGTGTGTGCAAACTCACACACAGTGAAACAAATCAACAGTTTGCTTTTTTCACCTATCAGATACAGAGGCACAACATGTGGAGGATTTTGGACTCATGATACATTAAAAATCTTGCCCAGGAGGCAGTGGAAGATATGTATTAGGTGGAAATCAGCACATTTTGATGAACAGTTTTAGTTTTAGAAGTGTACCTAGGGTGTAATAGGTAGTGTTCAAAGACGTATGTAAACCCAAGAGTCCTCAGTGCAGCCTTGGCTGTACGTATAAAATTAGAAGTAACCCGTTATTAAGTCCTAATGCTTGGGGTATTAGTGATTCATGTAGTCAACTGGGTTGTATTCAATTCTATATAGTAATGTAAGTTCCAATTAATTGTTATGAAAATCTAGGTTTCTCAAGTTTGTCTTTTCACCAGTTACTGGATTACCAACTCTGTTTTAGGCACTAATATTGTATTTCATTCACGTGAAATAATCTGTTTGTGCTTCTTTGGATATGGTCAATAAACTAATTTTGTGGGAAGAATATTTAAAAGTGGTGATAGTAAGTCCTGGCCATTATTTGATTGTTCCATTTGTGTGGGTGTTGTGCATGGTTTCAAATACATACATTTCAATTCTGTGTAGCACTGAGTGAATTTTTAGGGTACATCGCACACACTGAGAGGTAAACACTGTTTCATGGATTATCTCATTTGATGTTAACAAGAACCATGCCAGGTGGGCTCTTCCTTTTTTAAACAATAAATAGAGGCCATTTTGAGATGGAGTTTGATTATATAATTCATCCTATTCTTCACAGCTTATTAAAAAACCCACATAGTGTCACAACCTTTGGAAAGGTAACAGTTAAAAATACTTATCACTTGCTAAATTGATGGAACAAAACCATGGTTTTTGGGGAGAACGCACATTTCCGAGATGTCATTGTCATTCTTCCTTTGACCTAAGGTCAGAGTCACGAGACTTGTCAGTACAGTTCCTCCGGTTAAGACGTGTAAGTATTGAGATCAGACAGAAACAGGAGAGAGGCATGAGGAGGACATTAATTTGTGGGAAAGTGTGTGGTACAAACCTGCAAACATAACCTCCCAAAAATCGGGGCACCCATGCTGAGGGGCACCACTGTGCTCCTCAGCAGGCACCACGTCACAGAGTACTGGGATGCCGTGGGGAGACAGGTCAAAGTCCAAGAGAAATGGCCCCTTAGGGAACAGCCTTGGGACAGACTGTTGACCATCAGTACGCAGGAACATGCTGAGAACCGTGGAGAAAAGCCCAGGAGGATCTCAGAGTGAACACGCAATCTCTAAATGATATAAATGTAAACATCGGAGTCTGTTAGGGTATTGTTTCTAATTGTAATTTATGACTGTCTGGTCTCTAAAGTATCTACCCCCTTTAAATGTCTTCTAGTATGAGTTCATTTCCCCCCAGTTCTCTCTACTGATTCTAACAGTTTCTAAATGTGTAACACCTTGTGTCTTGCAAAGTACGATTAATAATTCTGATCTAGCAGCTGAAACATTGGCCAAAATAACACAACCAGCAGGGGGTTTAGGACATAAGTCCTTGAGTATGTCACAAGAGTGGTTAAAACGTGTTTAGAAACATGACTGGTATATCAGGTGTAAGGCACATACTATGCTCTTCTAACCTCTCTCTTTCATTTCCTGGTGTTCGAGGGACATGGAGTATACGAGAAACTCACAGCTGGGCTCTGGAATGTTGCCAATCCTGGAGGAGGACCATGAGAACAGGAGA
This sequence comes from Carollia perspicillata, assembly GCA_004027735.1. Taxonomy (NCBI): domain Eukaryota; kingdom Metazoa; phylum Chordata; class Mammalia; order Chiroptera; family Phyllostomidae; genus Carollia; species Carollia perspicillata. Next base: position 49,074 of record PVKM010002967.1, read on the forward strand.
CAGCAGCGAAGTCTAGCTGAAGCTCTCTGCCACCGAGGCATGAGGGATGGCATGCTGGGAGCCGCCTCTGGCTTTGACTCTGACACAATTTGGCTGTGTTTGGACGTGCTAAATCTCTTCAAGGATGAGGAAACCATTAATGGTGGTAAGATATTTATAATGGTGTTAACATGTGAATGAATGAATGAATGAATGAATGAATGAATGAATGAATAGGGTAAAGTAAAGGTCTTTATTACAGAAAATTAACAAAATATAGAATAACAAAAAAATAACATTTGGCAATAATAGTTGCTTCAATCAGGAACCATCATAGGATGCTACAACTTCTGGAAGAAAATTGGAGAAGAAACGTTATTTTTATGGTCTGTAGCTATCTGTTTCATAACATCCCTCTCAATTACATATAGAAAAGAACTCCACATGGTGAACCTTGCAGACAGTCCCTGAATTAAGAGGTGAACGTTCCCACAGTGATGTGACATCTGCTGTTGCTGATGGGAGGCACTGAGAATGACACTTACTTCTTTAGCATGTCAGACAAAAGGGAGACATCAGACCCAAGTTCAGTGACATTCCATTCCCCAAAAGAAAAGGTAGACTTTAGTCTTTGAACATGTACACCCATTTTTTAATGCTCACCTGAGGACATTTTCATTGATTCCAGAGAGCAAGGGAGATAGAAGGAAACATGGATCTGTTGCCCTGACTCAGTATTAACAGTGTGAATGCCCTGACTAGGGATACAGCCCGGACATTTCTGGTTGGTGGGGACAATGCTCGAACTCACTGAGCTACACTGGCCAGGGCTAGTTTTGAAATATGTTGATATGAATGAAGAAATGTTTCACAGCACTAAGACATGAAAACTGAGTTGATTCAGGAGCTTTGTAAAAGATACTAAAGGGAATATAGATGAAATTTTAAACATCATGCGTCCTTCATCTTATTCTTCTTATGTCTGATCCCTCTAATATCCACTTTCATTTGGTTCTTATTATAACGTCCATTTAACTAATAAAACTATTTTTTCTGTGTTTGTATTCTACCCTTCTCGCAATGTGTGTATATGCTGTTGGTAATACATTTCCAAAGTCGTTCTACAACATGTGTCTCATAGCTCCCTTATCTATGTCTTTCCTTCCCCCATCCCAGAGCATTCTCATCAAGTTTCTATTTGATGGAATACAACTATAGAATTTCTCATTCAAAGATAAAATTGCTACATTTCTACTTTCCACAGCATGGTAGAAATGATTACTGACAATTGCAGAGTGAAGAACATGGAGGAAAAATAAGTGTCAAAATGCCGAAGGTGATAAAGAAACCAGCCACTTGATTCGAGTGGCGAGACTGGAAGTGTGGGGATGCCTGGATGATAGGTAATTAAAACAGAACCAACTCCTGTACTTTACTCTGAAATGAGTGCCCTGTATTTTCTCGTCTGATTTACATTTCTTGCTGTTTTGCTGCAGGTTAAAAGCTAGACCCATTCCTGTACTTCAGGAAAGAGGTGAGCAACTGTTGGGTGCTTTTAAAATGGCTTACGTGTGTCATGGGCAATGATGTTAGTAGTTGATATTATTCGAGCTTGGTCTTCCAAGGATCAGTGGAGAGTGTTTTATGGTAGATTCTTCTACCGCAGCAGTGTGCATGTGCCTACTTCGTTTAAAGAATCTCCTCTATTGATTCTTTTATTTAAAAAATTCCGTTTTTGAAGTCCATGTTTAGAATGTCCACTGTACATTTACCACTGGTCCTTCAGAATGTCCACTGTACATTTACCACTGGTCCTTCAGAAGGCAGGCAGACTTTTGACCATGGCCGTGCATGTGTGATGGCAGGTTCCTGTCGAGATCAGGGACAAGCACAGTTGTCTGAGGATGCTGAGGGACTTGTTCCAGATGGCAGTCTGAGGTCCAGATGAGTTGCCCTCAGCCAGGACCAGAGAGACTCTCAGAGCCTGGCTCTGGTGACTTCTCCGTGGCAGCATCACCTGTGTCCCAGGCAGTGAGGTCGTGTGCACCGCCAGGTGTGTGCAGTGACCCAGGAGTTGCTCCTGGACACTCCCTCTGAATGAGTTCTAGAGAGAGACATGTGTATAGGAAACATGTTCTGGAATCATGAATGCGGGTGTGAACAATGTTGAATCAGGAAGGGGACGAGCGATCGTAATGGGTGCTGAAACTCTTGTTAATGTTGGGGTTAGGGAGTGGAACCTAGCATGCCTATGTTATGTATTGATAGTGAAATCAATTTTTGTGCTTTATTATTTCTGCTGTGGAGTATGTTCTGAGCTCATATCTTTTCTTCTTTCGTTCTCTCCGAGTGGGAAGGGCTGAGGAAGGCCCCCCACTTGAGAGAGGAAAGGTGAGGAGCTACACCAGGATCCTTTGAGGTCAATGTCTGCCTCGGGCTCCACACAACCTCTTGAGGGCTCTGTGTTCCTCTCTCGTGCTTTACTGGAGGAGATGTGTCTTCATTAATGGGTCACTTTCATGGTGAGTGTCTTCATCCTCATTTCTGAATTGTAAATTTTACTTGCATTTGGGGTAGACTGACATGTAGAATTTTGGAAAATTGGCAGGTTTTTTTTAATAAATTCATATTTCATTGTGATAGGCTTGTGCAAGAATAAGCTACATTTCCTTTTGTTATCTGTGGTCCATGTTGGAAGAAGAAAAATTGTCTTGAGACACACGTTAAATAAACAAACAGTAATGAAAACTCATGAACAAAAAAGAGGTTGTAAGTCAATGTAGAGTTTTGTGTCAGGCTGCACTCCTAGCCATCCTGGGCCTCATGCAGCCCTTGGGCTATGGTTGGACACCCCTGCAGTGAATTACGATGGTGTCAGAATGTTGACGTATATTTAAGGGCATCATATTCAGATCATCTTGATCAGATCCATAACATCATTGCCGCTCTTTTCATCATTGAGATTTGAGTTTAATTAGCTTTTGGGATGTCAAAAATTATATATTAAATTTTGTGAGATCATTCTAAGATCATGAAGATTTTAAATGAAAAAGCACTACTGAATATTTGATTTTTTTCTGAAAAACAACACTGTACAACATTCCATACTGTGTTGGCCCCACCAAGGTTATTAGCTTGAGTTAATTAAGTGGAAAGGGAATGAATTTCATGTATTAAGTCAATTAATAGTTATTTGTTGTTAAAATGGAAACATCCAGTAATGAGAACAGCGGTCTCCTTATTCTTGGGCATCATTTTGCAGAAGGTTTTATCTCCTACGTATTGGTATTTAATATTTTAAGAACAGATGAATTCAGTTTTTCTCTTGACAAAGTTCTTGTCACGACTTTCTTCAAGTAGTGTTTTACACAAGTCAGTCAATTAATTAATTAATTAAAGTCTGTGTGATCTGTTGCTCTAGAAGGGGGCAAGGCCATTTAGGTGCACTCAAATGTTAATATCATAGTCACGAAGACTAATAATTGTAACATCAGTGAGGAAAGGAGCCCTACCAGATACTTAAAGGGATTCGAGAATATCCACCATTAAAAATTCCTAATTTAATTTTAAAGATCATGGAAATGTATAATTGAAACCTGTATTATCTTATAACCCAATGTCAACCTAATAAGTTTAATGTTTAAAAGAATGCTTGATAGTGAATTTGAATCACAGGAACATTAGAACATATTTTTTTTTCTCATGAAAATAACCATATAAATGTGTACTTGCATATTTGCCTGTGTTAGCATATAAATAGATTTGTGGTGGGTGGCTGATGTCCCAATGTATAGAAGTATGCTGGCATTACAGTATTTATAGTGTAAATGGCAAGAATTAAAAGCTCATAATCCAGTGTACTTTTAAAGAAGTTGCTTTCCTCTAAGATTGCAAATAAAATAATGAAATCCTGTCTCCTAACCTTTATTTACATTGTTCAGCAAAGCATAACCCATGCAATAGGGCAAGAAAAAGAAATAAAAGGCATAAAGATGAGAAAGGAAGACACAAGAGTTTTTTGCCAAAAGTGTTTTTGTCATTGACTTTGTTACAAATTCCTCAAAATTTATAATAACAATCCTAGATCTACAGGCTTGGTTTAGCAAGTTCAAAAGATACAAGGTCAGTATGTAAAATTCAACCATATTACTCTGTGCTGACAGGGATCAGTTGTACTTTAAAACAATATCATTCATATTGAGCACAAAAATGAGTTCCTTCAGTGTAAATCTAATAAAACGTGTGCTCTATCTCCATGGTGAAAATTGCAAAACACTGATGTAAGTTATGAAAGATCAAAATGAATGCAGTCATATACTATGTTCATGGATCAAAGGTCTGAAGTTGTTAAATTGTCAGTTACCTCCGGTCTGTGTACATCTTCTGCGCAGTCCAAAGAAACATCATTTTAGGCTTCTTTCTAGGTATATCTTGGTATTCTTATACTTACTTTGACATTAAAGATTTTTTTAAAGTTTTCATACAGTAGATTCCACCATTTTATTTTATTATATTGTACATTTATTTCACTTTTTACACAAAGTTTTGTGTAACTGTGACCATAATCAGTATACAGACCTAGTGTAGCTTTTGGCCTTTAATTGTGGCTGCAGATGACCTCGTGCATCTGTGGTCATTCCTCCCCCTCTTAACTCATGGCAACCTCTAACACTTGCTGTGTATCGATACCGTTTTTGTCTTTTGAGAATGTTACATAAATCATAAAATGTGTTACTTTGGGGGGTATTTCATTCAGTGTAATTTCCCAGGATTTGTCTTTTCATCCTGTGAACAGTGTTTTTTTCACAGCAGGAGTCTATAATTTTGATGAAATCCAACTCATCATTTTTTAATCGATTGTACCTTTGATTACACATGTAATAGCTATTCAGCTAACTCTAGGTAATAAAGATTTTCTGTATGATTTTAGTTTAGTGTTTTATTAAGGTCTGTAATTGAATACTATTTTTACTTTGAGTTTCCTTCTCTATAGTACAGTTGAGGTTCATTTTTTATCCATTTAGTGATAAACTATTGGAACATCATTTGTGTCTTCATGGAATTATTTCTTTATCTTTCTGAAAAGCCCCATGGACATTTTTATATGGATTCTAGGCTCTCTATTCTGTCCTTCTCATCTACGTGCCTGTCCTGTTCCGAACTGTACAGTGGCTTGATCACTACCTAAAATTAGGTAGTATGATTTCTCCAACTTCATTCTTCTTCATCCAACATTGCTTTACTTACTCCTTAGTTCTTCTTTATCTATCTCACAATCAATTTATCTGTATAAAAATCCTATTCTAATACCAGTTTCCATTACATTAGATCTTTATAATCTTTCAGAGTACACACATGGTACTCATTTCCATTTATTTATGCCATCTTTGATTTTTTCATCAACATTTTTTTCTTGTTTTCAGTATATCTTTTTCTGTATGTTTTGTTAAGTCTATACCTCAGTAGTTTATTATTATTGGAGCTTTTGTGTGTGTGTTTAAATTTAGAGTTCCAATTGTACATTGCTGGTCTGTATAAATGCTGTTGATTTTTGGATGTGTATGTATTTATTTACCACAGTTTATTCTTCAGTATTTCAAAAGTTTAGGTTAAATGAAGAAATTTTACTCCATTTATTCTCCTTCCTTTGTGAATGGTTGTCTTAAATGTTCCTGATACAGACTTTGTGAAATATGTCAAACAATGCTAGAGTTTGAAAATCTGAAATGTTTCTGAAAGCCTGAAATATGTTTCGTGTAGATAACGTGTAGTTGGACCATCTTTTTATATCCACTTTGCCTGTGTCTTTTACTTACAAATTTAAACCATTTACATTTAATATAATCATTGACAAAGGATTTTGCCATACATATTTTTCTCTGTGTATCTTATGTGCTGTTTTCCCTTTTATTCTTCCTTTTATTTTGTGTGTTTGGTAAGGAGTTGTAACTTGTTTTTTAAATACCCATTTCTTAGTTATTTCTTTACTGGTTGCCTTTGAGGTAACAGTTAATGCCCCTGTAGCATTTTACTTCAGCAACAGCAATTTAAATAAAGTCTTTGTTTTACATTGCCCCATTTTCCCTTTGTGCTGCTGTTTTCACCAGCGATGCTTTCATACATACGGGATCGGTCACAAACAATGCCCCTGCTGTTCATTACAAAATTATGCGCATGTGATTCTGTAACATAACCATTCCACACTCCAAGCATATTGTAGGACATTTTAGGTGAAATGTTCAACTTAAAGTATAAATTATGACACCCATGCTATTATGCTGGTAGCCACCCTCAAGCAGGCCTTACTTCTGCGAGACCTGTACATACCGATAACCATTGACTTAAAATTTCTATGCAGTTATTTTAAAATACAGTTGGAAAAAAGGGTTACCAAAGCCCATTAACCCTGGCTTTTAGTTTAGTGTGTGTATTCAACTTTATTATTATTTATTGCTTGAAGGAGTCGAATCACTGTGTGTCCTCTATCTCAGCATCAGGGATTCTCGTCTGTCACGTTTGTTGTTGGGCAAGTCTGCTGTCAAACAACATTCTCAGTTTTTGTTAATCTGAGAATGTTTTAATTTCACGTCCATCTTTACAGGGAATTTTTGTCATATAAAGAATTCCTGGTCCAAATGCATTTTGTTTCAGGACTTTTAATGTGTCATCTTTCTGCCTTCTGGCCTCCATTTTTTTGCTGAGAAATTACTTGTTGATCTTGAGGGTTGCTTGTCTGTGATGAGCCACTTCTCTGTTGCTGCCTTGAAGGTTTTCTTCGCTTTTCACAATTGCATTACAGTGTGGATTTGCCTGAGTCTTTTTGAGTTTATCCTACATGGAGTTCATTGGACTGCCTGTATAGGTAGATCACTTTTCATCAGCTTTGGGAAGTGTTTGTCATTAATATGTGAAATAGGCATTCTGTTCCTTTGTCCTTGTCTTTTGTGACACTAATATTAGTGATACTTATTGTCACACTTAAGTAACCTTTGTGTATGTTCCCTCCTAGGACTTTTAGGGTAATTTTTCTTCCTGTTCTTTTACTTGGGTAATTTAATAGATGTATTTTAAGTTTATTTTAATTTTATTTATGCATTTATTTAAGTTTATTTATGAATGTATTTTTTTATTCTCCCACTTTTGCCAATTTCACTTTTCATGTTTTATTTTCCAGTCACTAGTAATGTCAGGCATATTTTAGTGGGTTTATTTGCCTCTTGTATGTCTCCATGGGATAAATGTCTTTTAAGTTAATTATAACAGTTTTTGATAGGGTTATTTGTCTTCTTTTGAAAGAGTTCATTGTATATTATGAAAGCACATGCTTATAAGACATAATAACTTGAAATTTTTTTTCTGAATGTCAGTAGGTTGTATTTTCTGTACATAAATGGTGTCCATAAGGCACTCATATATAAATATCAATAAAATAAACTTACATACTACATACATTTTTGTTAACTATTTGTGATGGAGATATTTATTCTATTCTTAACTGTTTTCATGATGAACTGATTCTATTTATTCTTTGTAATATAGACGTGACAAGGAATGGGAATATGTTGAATCCCATGTTGTGATTGATAAAAATTAAAATGGTTAAATTAAGACTGTGTTCCTTGAAGATACCTTAAAAGACTGTGCACATGATATTTGAGTGTATTTCATGAAGTTTTGGGATCCAGTCAAGATGATGTTTCTTCAACAAATCGTACTTGAACTTCATTAGAAGTCTCTGTTACTCAGCCCAGAGGTGGCGGGATGCCAAGATGGCTCAGTGGAAATGAGCCCTGTTCCCATCACAGTTTCCTATGGGACATGAAGCACGTAAAACAACAAACTGCCACAAGTGAGGTATTGTCCAAGACTAACTTACAGAGCCTGCCGTGAAATAACTTTCTCCAGCAAGGGTGGTTTCTCCACACTGGGCTGGTGGACATGACAGGCAAGGCTTTCCACTGGCCAACAAAAGAAGACCTTTCTGTTCTTTCATGACTGGAGATGTTTGGACATCCTGGAAAAAAACTGTGGTCCTAGGTATGCACCATGCCCTGCGATTGCTCACCAAGTAAGCATCTCTCGGCCCTGAGTTCTGCCATTCCCTTGAAGACTTCGTAGTCCTGCTAGAAAGACTATAGATGTGTCTCCAATGGTGTGTGGGAGCTCCACTCCCACAGCGGACGGACAGTTCCACTTGCTCACTGGCTTGGATGTGGATTCTCAGGCTTCTGGGGAACTGGGGCATCACTGAGTTCCGAGGACAGCTGCTCAGCCTGCTGACCTGAATCTCTCTGCATTGCGGGATGTGTCCGGGATGGGTGACAACTCCCTCCTGTGTTTCGGGGTCATGGTGAGTAAAGATCACAGGTGCTGGCCCAGAAGTCACTCAGTCTCGTAAGATTCACAAGGGTAACTTGGGCCCCGTGCCACTGTCAGTTGCCAGCCTTTACATTGGCGGTTTGTTGTTTCTGTGGTCTGTGGGTTTCCATCAGAGAAGTTCACCTGTGGAGGCAGTAGGGAGACACTGTTCAGGGTGACAGTCGGGAAGGGCTGTAGTGAAATGGCTGTGAGTTGTGGAGGAGCAGGTGCAAAGGAGCCCATACGCTACTTTAGAAATCTTAGAGTTAGATCCTGTCTTTAAAGGCCCGTGTTTTGTTGGGTCAGAAGCAGGGTGTAAGGCCAGCGATCTGTCCCAGGCCATGCTTGTTCAGGACCTGAGTCCTCTGTCGGGACCTCCTGCACACACACCCGTGTAACTGCCTGCCTCATGGTGTCACACACACCTGTAGTTACTGGAAAGGGGCAGAGGTGCATGACAGCTGCAAGGATTTCCTGGGGGAAAGGTTGGTGTAAGGTCACATTACCTGAGAATCTAGGAGAGTTTCTCATATGTTCAATTGATTTCTTTACACTTCCCAGGTCGGGTGGCCACTTAAGCTTCGCCGCCATCAGCCATGAAGTGACAGCTTGTTTTCCTTTGATGGCTGGAGCTGTGTGGGAGTCCTGGAGGGAGTGTGATCCTGGGTGAAACATGCATGTGGATTGGTGAGGAAGGTAAGCATTTCATTGACCTATGTTTTGTGAGCTGCCTTAGGATTTCATAGACCTACCTGTGGCAGCTTGTCCATGTGTCTCCACTGTTGTGGGGTTTTGCTCTGTAAGTGGATGGATGGTCCCTCCTGCTCAGTGGCTCAGATCTGGATGCTCCAGGCAGGTGTGGGATACTGAGGTTACTGGCTCATTGGTGAGCATTACAGCCAGCCTTGCTAACAGGGCCTTTATCCCAGAGCGTGCTCGGATCAATGATGACTCCCTCAAAATGCATTCCTTGGAAAAGCTGAACAAAATGAGTGAGAACTCTAACCGTCGTTCTCATCGGATCTGAGGTCCAGCACGTGGAGGCCCAGGGCAGGCAGGAGAGAGGCACAGCTGCCCCTTTGTCATATTCATGCATGTTCCACTCAGGGCCTAAGCTTACATAGCTGTTTGAATTGCTGTGTATATGTTTAGTGTGTTAGTTTCTGAGTACATTTCTCAAATGTGCATGTGATTTCTCTACACTTCGTAGTTGGGGTTGCCATGCAAGCTGACTGCCAGACAGGAAGACAACCTGCCCTTCCTTTGATGGCCAGAGGTGCTTGGGAGTCCAGGAGGGAGTTTGGCCCAGGTGTACACCGTCCCTGTCGATCCCTCCAGAAGGTAAGATTGCCTCTGACTTACGTGTTGCTACTTGCGATAGGATTTCATAGACCCAACTGTGTCTGTCTGTCCACATGTCACCCAGTGGCATGTGGTTTTTGTTCAAGAGTGGACTGACTGTCCCTCTTCGTCCGCGGCTGGGATCTGGATGCTTCAGGCCAGTGTAGGATGCTGAGGTCATGATCTCACTAAGTGAGCCTCCCAGCCAGACGTGCTCACATGTCCTAGATTCTAGAACGTGCTTGGATCGATGATGACCTCCTCACAATGCATTCCTTGGAAAAGCTGAACAAAATGAGTGAGAACTCCAACCATCGTTCTCATCGGATCTGAGGTCCAGCACGTATAAAGGCCCAGGGCAGTCAGGAGAGAGGGACAGTGGCCCCGCAGTCACTCATGCACACTCCATGTAAGACAGTTCTCATTTACTGTCTGTATTTTTACTGCATCATTTGGCGGTCTAATATGGGTGGCATTTGGGTGGATGGGCAGTCACAGTCATTCTGTCTTTTCAGCTAGCACACGTTTTAGTCTTAACACAGGTATGGGCACGGCATCGCTGTATGTAGCACAGGGCCTTTGAGTCCATGGTCTGGGAGTGTTCTCATCCACTTCTTGCTGGAGATGCAGGTCTTGGGGCAATGCGTGAGGAGCCAGGCTGGGAATGGGGGCAGGGACAGAAGGCTGATTGGTTCTGGTGTGCAGTTGGCTGCTCCTCTGACTCAGCTGCTTGCCCAACATGGCCACCCAGGGCCTGTGCTGTGATCCTAGCTCTGAAATGAAGACAGTGTGGTCACCGATGGGCAGAAGAGGACAGGTCACCATGTGGCTCCTGGAGTTGTACTGTCCCATTGTGTTTTTATTGGCATCATCATTAGCTCACAGGAACCTCTCAGGGTTGTGATGGGGCAGACAGGGTGGGTGCCAGTGGCACTCAGGAAAGGCTTCGGTGTTCTTGCCAGTGACATTGTCCTGTCTGACCTTTGTTCCCTTACTGATTCAGTTCCAGAAAAGTGGCATCTGCGGTTTTATTCCTGGTGTGTTGGGTGTGGTCCAGTGCCCCCAACACCCATTTCCAATTTGAGTTGCTGGCCAGAAGTCCTTTGTCGTTTTTCACCATGGTAGGAGGTTTCACGGGTCAAAGCGCTAGTTGGGAGGGTGCCACTTGCTTGGCTCAGGTGGTGGCCATGTTCTGCACAGGGATTAAATTGAGATTCATCATTTGAGGCCAGCCTGTGGGCATGTCACAGCCTGTGAGAGCCAAGATCCCAGCACAAAGCTGTGAGCAGGTTTCTGCCTTGGGAAACATACTATGCATTGTGATTTCTTCCTCTCGTTTTCGTGAATGGTGCACTAGAGCACTGTGAGGTCAAGGGCGGAGCCATCATAAGGAGACATCATAACCTTGAATTTCATGGGGCCGCCATATGCAATGTTGAAATCTTTACTGCTCTGCTCCCTGCTGGTCACTGTTGCCCAGTGTGGCCCACTTTGGGGGGACTTGCCATATAGCCATGAGAAGGCTGGTTTTGACAACAAACCCTTAGTATTTGAATGTGTTTTTAAAGTCAGAGCCCTGAATTCCTCTGTGTGGAAATGTTGGACTCTGGGTGCAAAGATGGCCTGGTTTCCACTGTGCTCACTTTGAGTCATAGCAGGTGAAGACCCCAATACCCCTCTGGTCTCACGTTGGCCCATGGACGGCCTTTGGCTCATTGTCCACGAAGGTGACTTGGCTGAAATCATTTGACCCCTCTCTATGCACTTGGGCCTGAGTAGCTGGAGTGTTCCCGACACCAAATGTGCTGTGAGCAGTCATTTTCTCTTTGGTCACTGTGTTCCCATCAAGTGCAGATCACACTTGAGCATGTGCTGGGCCCCAGCGTTCATCTTGGCTTCACCCGCACTGTCATCAGAGTGTGGTCAGCAGTGGTGTGTCCTTCGGAGTAGAAGAAATGGGTATGGCATAGGGGGTCCTGGTACATGTTCGGAGCCCATTTGGATGAAAAATTTACCTTACAGTTTTTGAAGAAATGGGTCTTTTTGATGGTAGGCAGGGATTGTGACTAGCGGTCAGTGCCCAGGGCTCTCTGGTTCAGATGAGGAGGCCTTTGCCAAGAACACATGTGGCATATTTGAACATTGACCCACACACATGGCTTTACATAAGCCCTGCATCATAATTCAGGGACAGAAGTAGGTATAAAAGGAGAGGATGTCATGGAGCAATGGCCTGAGGTCCTGGGTACATTATTCAGATACATGTATGTTTCTGTCCTGTTCTCAGGTGGAGCTACAGCGCAAGGCTCTTTGTCAGCCCAGAAATGAAGAC